>JAUCMX010000249.1:0-14588 GCA_033459395.1 Hemibagrus guttatus | reverse complement strand
ATCTGTGTCTTTTTTGTGTCTTTAATAAAAGCTGTTGATTTCTGAGTGCTCATTTTCTAGAAAATATAATTAATTAAGCAAATGCTCTTGGGTACGAGGAGACAGAGACTGTGAAGATGAGAAGATAGAAGTGAGATGTTAGCAAGCTAATGGAGCATTTGTGAGTTGAAAACTCTGACGTTGTGTACTTCCAAAGCTTGTAAGGACGGCACTTTTAGATACTGTCAGTAAGATAATCTGATAGAGTACAGACTTTCACAAATATATTTCAGCTAGAAATTCTGAGCTCCTGTGTATCTATCTGCTCGTTAGTACAGTGAGGGGAATGTAGAAACATGAACAGACTGAAATGGAGAGTTAACCCAGCTACACATGCTTCTGTTGGACTGGTGCTGTCCTGGAGAGAAGACTTTAGGTAAATTTACCTGACTTTAAATGAATATTAAATTAAATAATAAATAAAACCTCCTGTTGGATTCTGACCAAAGCCCTAATATGATGCCACATGAATGATGTTCACTTATCACGCCAAAAAACAAATAATGCTAGGTTTAACTCTCCCAATATACCTGAGATTATCCTGTTAAATTAAACAGACATGTAATGCAGTCAGTATTGAAAATCTTTGTTTGGCTTTGTGATTTTTTTTGCTAGAGTGTATGTTTTTAGTCATCTTCAACAAGCAGATCTTTATTGTTGAATTACTCCAGTCAGTGAAAGTTTAAAAAAAATACTGTAAAAAATACTGCGTTGCAAAATAAACAATGTCGATCTCTGAACAGTATCTGGGAGGCTGTGGTGGCTGCTTCAGATAAAATTAGTCTAGAACAAACTGTCAGGAACAGCTGGACAGTACCCTGCCAGGCCTGGAGAGGGCGCTGGCAGGTGAATCTTGGAAGCCCGCTTGTCTGTGTGTTTCCCTGCCCATTGTTCTCATTACTCATTGTGTCACCTGTATCCAATTAGCCCTAATTATTAGCCCTATAAATAGGGATCCTTTTGTAACTGTCATTGTTTCATGTACTAGGTTTCTTTGTTTGTAGGGTTTTGTTTTATTAGTGTCACGGCTCATGTTTAGGTTAGTTAATTTTAAAATAAATAGAGAAAAATCCTTTATAATCTCATTGTCTAATAATTGTGCACACTGATATTCGAGTAAGTTGTAATTCTTCTTGGAGAGACAAATCTCACTTTTTTTATTAAACACGTTTTGTAAAACACAAAGACTAACTGTTAGCAGTGTATCTCTTCAAAAGTAAATTAAATCATGAATAACATAAATTGCCTAATAATTATGCATACAGTGTAGATAGTTTTATTTAAAGACTGCATTGTTATAACTTGTTACCTAGTTTATATGCAGTACATTGGGTTAAACAAATAAAATGATAATTGAACTGTTAATAATCCTGTCTCATAATTGAATCCTGAGCCATACTACAGTCATTAATGTCATATTAAAATCTCATTCAATCATTTAAAACTTTTCTGTAAAATCACAGCAGTGAAACTTTGAAAGTATTTTTTATACATGTAAAATCATAACAGCAGATTCAGATTGAAGATTCTTCATGAATCTTCATTAACAGACTCACCTGATACAGAGAGTGTAACAGGATCACTCATCTCTGACATCTGAGAGTCACTTGTCCTCCCTCTGCAGGTGTATTTACCACGGTGTGAGTCTGTAACATATCTGATGCTGAAATCCTGTGTTGTGGGAAATGAGGAGAATGTAACATTTTCCATAAACCAGTCATATGTCCACTCAGTGTCTCTTCCTTTCTGTACATCACACCTGAAAGTCACAGTCTCTCCTATGAACACCTGTGTATCAGGGTTTATAGTCACTGTAGGTTTAGGACTCTCTGTAAGAAACAAAAAAATCATTACTGTATCTATTCTGTAGGTAAGCATTCAGAGTGTAGATACAGTATATCAGCTCACATGTAAATGATTAAGCTCTGTCACACAACAATCACCACTGATGAAGGAAATGTAGATCACGATTTTAATACACACTCAGCCCTAAAAATAATCAGGTTACTGTACTGACTGTATCTTCTACACAGTTTATTGGCTGAATTACAGTGTGTTGACTCTCCTGTTTATCTTAATAAGATGAGTTATCTTCAGGAATTCTGAAAGTCAGCAAGGGAACAAGAAACTGCAGAAAGATACAGGTCGAGTGACGGAGTATAATTTGTATAATAAGTCTTTTTCCAAGTGTATGAAAATACACACACACGCGCGCACACACTTGGTGTCAGTTCATAACTCCTCATACACACTCACTCTCTAATCTCTCTCATTCTGTCAGATTCTGTGGTCCAGTATAAAAGTCTGACCCTCATCCTCTTCACTCATTCACACTCAGGCAGGTCTCAATTCAAGCAGCTCTACAGCCTTTGAGCAGCTTGTTAAAAGAGTTTTACAGGTTTTGGTAACAAAAAAAAGCTAAACTAGTGTTGTGCCACTTGCTTTTCAGTTCACCTCACACCATCCCTTTACAGCTGTGCTCACACTGTCTCTCTTTAGCTTTAATAAAATGATTTATCTGAAAAACTTCTCTGTAAGTAGCTGTGTAAATGTTTCCTTATTGTAATTCTATCCAGATGTTGTTTATATGTTCAGTGTTGTGCAGAATAACAGAAAGTCTCTTACTCACCAATAACAGTTAGTGAGAGTGCATTACTGTAGTCTGTGTAGTAGACTGGGTTTCCTTTTCCAGCTCTGCACCAGTACTGACCTCTATCAGAGACACTAACTGAGCTGATGCTGTAGGAGTCTGATTCAGTCTCAGTGCTATGACTCCATGTGTATTTGGACCAGTAAAATTTCCATCCAGCAGACTGTGGCTTCAGTGTACAGTACAGAGTCACTGAGTTTCCTGTCAGTACAGCTCCTTTAAGGCTTGATGTGAGTTCAGGTTTAGGTTTTTCTGTTAGAAATGAAAGAGTTCAGGATGTGAAGTAGTCTTTACTACACTAATCACTTTACAGTGAAACATTATTACTGTCTCTGTGATGAGGATAAACAACTTGCTTAAATTGTTTTAGTTTTATTATTTAGACACATGATTGTTTCACTGTGATTGAAGTGAGGGACAGAAAATAACTGCTGTGTGATGATGCAGGTCTCTAATCTCTCTCTACTCTACAGCCATTTATTTTTATACGTGTATAGAGTATGGATAATAAAAATAATCAAAAAATATATATAAAATAAAATAATTATAATGAAAATAATTAAAAGTATTGCCAGTTCTAAGACACTAATTAGAACTTAGAAAAACAGAAATAAAATCCACACTCCTCAACAATAATAGTAGTCACACATCTACTACCGGTGACATATACAGTGCATCAATATTTACAAACACAAAGACTTTATACAATTGAGACAACCAAAACCAAAACAGATCAGACTCGTACTCAAGTCAATGATCGAAACCAGAAAGACAGAAGCAAAAACACAAAACAGAATCTCACACACAACCACAACATGCCAAGTGAGCACTGAAGCTGTTGCTACTAGCTTCCAGCCCAGCTTTATAGTGTCACCATTGCTGACTTGTGGTGTAAGTAGCTGGAATATCAGGAAAGCCCGGGCTGGAGTACGGGGTGGACTAACCTGAAGGACATATCACACTCATAGGACAGGACACACAACATGACCCCTACCTCAGGCGTTGTAACATCATTGAAATCAAATGAACACACTACATGCAGTAGAAATCTCTGCATACACAGTAGGAGATCTAGAGTTTTTGAGTGTTTTATGCATCCATTCATGCATCCATCATATCCCTTTATTTTTCTTCTCTCCATTCAAGAAGTTTTAGGTCAGTTTTGTCTGGAGGCTACGATGCTATGCTAACTCTATTGCATAATCACTTGTCTGTTTTGCTTGGTGAAACTTTGCATGCTGCCTTCATGTCCATGTCTCACTTGTGGGATTAAGGGCTTAATCTTAACAACACCTTACCTGGTTAATTATAATGTTAATTATAATGTTAATATATAATATTATAATTATAATATTATATATTAATATTATTAATAATAAATAACCACGGAAATTCTGACTCCACCCCTTATATGACATCACATGTATGAAGTTTCTATCACTTCCGATGTCCCTTGTTTCAATACACCTGAATTTATCCTGTTATATTTACTATCATATTATAGTTATTTTATCACATAAAATACACCCATAAATTTTGGATATCATTTGCATATCTGACTTTATAGTCATGTAAAGACTGTACAAATCATTATTGTTTCTATATATGATTTAATGTCCAACACTATTATTTAAACAAGCAATGACATTTTAAAATTAAATGCAGAATTTGTGTAACCATTAGGAGTGTATATCTGCTCACATATAAATGATTAAACTCTGTCAGAAAATCACTACTGATAAAGTAAATGTGGATCAATACAATACTGTAAGATCATGAACTGCAACACTGCCTACACACCAGCAGAGGGAGTCCTTCCCCTAATATTGAACCACTTCCGCTTCACTTCCAGTATTCACAGACATTTCAACAGCATTCACGCTACATTCATTGTGAAGTATTGTTTCTTTTTCTGGTGTTTACTTGTTCTGTATATGACCATTGTTTGTTTGTTTTTTGGCCTAGAGTTTGCTGTTCTGGTTATTAATGGGGATATTACATTTAAATCTTCAGTGGGATCAGAGGGAAGGTCAAACAATAACTGCTGTGTGATTATGCAGACCTTCAGTATCTCTCTTCAGTAGATTAATTCATTTTTATGTGTGAATATAATAAAAAATGAGGACAAATCATGCAATAAGTTTTGGAGCAATAAATATCAATACATAGAAAGAGGATAAGTAACTAACCCACACAAATGAACAAACAAATAACTTATAGAAATAAACTCTTCTCATGATCAAGTAGCCTACAGGGGTTGTACAATAAAACTGAAACACCTGGTTTTAGGTCACACAATAATTTTTACTATAGCTTAGGGTCTCCTTTTGCAGCCAATACAACATCAGTTCATCTTATTAATGACAGATACAAGTCCTGCAGACTACATGTGACCAGAGAGATACAGATGGCCTACAGATAAAAGTGTCCAGAGAGATCTTCAGCCATTCCTCTTACAGAACACCTGCCAGGTCACCATGTTATGCTAGTGGAGGAAAACATTTCCTGACTCACTCCTCCAAACCACCCCAAAGTAGCCCAATGACATTCAGAACCGGTAACTGTTCAGACCATGAGAGACGGGCCTAGGGAATACCATGATATTGCTCCCAAATCATCACTGATGATTATACCCCTGTGCTTCACTCCAGGCATGCAACAGTCCCAGTGGTATGCGGTTCATCCGACAGATGCACGCACCAACAATTTGACCCTCTATTAAATCCATTATGTTGTGTGGATTGCAATATTTTATGTACAGATGTGAAATCAGTGAAGTTTGGCCAGATGTTGTCAGAGCAGTAAGAGTCAGATTTCAAACCGGCAGCAGAGAGTAGATCAGAAGCCAAAGGGTAGGAGAGCTATGAACACTGCTGGACATTCAGCTACAGTACTTTATGGAGCTGATGATGGCCCTGCTAAACCACCTACATTACCAGGTCCAGTTCCACTAAGCCAGCTCATGGAGTAGCAGCGCACAGCCCAAAGCCTTCTGGCCATACTTTGACAAAGATGATCATTACCTTCAGTCAGTGTGCTACCTTCAAGTACCTTCAGCAAACAACAGATTACAGAGTGGATCCAGTAGAACCACTGCTGCTGGCCCTGCATGCATGCACATCAAACGGCAAAGTGTACCCTTAAGAAGCCTTTAGTATCTGCAATGACAGACATCTACATATCCTGCACAAGGTTAACTCCAAACCAGTGACTGGGGGTTCTTGCCTGATTAATTCAGTGACTGTGTCTGGACTGGCCAAGAAGATGTAGGAAAGTTCTTCTGAAGTTTGAGTTCTGCTTTACCACATAAAAGGACACTCTGTGCGTATGCGGTCCTAAATGATGGGTTAGACTAGACTATTCTCCTATCACCTGCTGCCACCAAACTCAGAATTGATGATCCTGTGGAGAGCTTAGCCCTGCAGACTGTCTGTTAGGATGTGCAGACTGTCATTAGCTCCTTGGTGTCCTTTCAGATCTCTCATGTAACTCAGCCACAAATATCTTTGGGATCTCAGCTGCTATTACTGCTGAACATCTTTGTCTTGCTGACCTGTCTTACCCTCTGAGTATCATGAAGAAGCAGCAACACCTCGAGCACTTTCACTGCTTATCACACCTGACAAAAATCATAACATTACTCCTATTTCACCTGTGTGACTGGGCCATCTGGAGGATATACAGCTACACAAATGAGGCTCAGATGGACTCTACAGGGATCTGTAAGACTCTTGAAAGATTGTTACCACAATGTTGTCACTTACCCCTGCTGAACTAGAGCTGAAAAAGAATGTTGAAAGTCTGTGGCAGATTGATGTTTTACCCTATTGCTTGTGACAAGCAAGTTAGCAGATTCAAACAGGACAGCGAGGCTATATGACCATCTGGGTTGAGGTCAGTGGAACCCTCCTTTATGCAACACCTTTATTACGCAGGAAGGATTTCCTATTCTTCTGTATTCCACAGAAGAAAATGAGTCCATGAAGCATAAAGTGTTGGCTCACTCAAACACCAGAGATCTTCAAAATCAATGATAGTTGATCAATAGTTTTTCAATAGTCAATATCAATAGTTTTTTTTTAACTCAAAATCCACTCTCTATAAAATTGTTGATTCGAGCACAATTTAAGTTTTGTTATTTGCCTAAATGAACCGAACCAAGAGAGAAAAAGCAATGGTTCTGAAACAAATTCTTCAAACTAGTCAGGTGTGAAAATGCCCTAAGACTAAACAAGAGGAAGCAGTGATCTCACTGAGACAGTGACTTCATGACATCATAACTAGAGCTAGCTGCACAAAAAACATTTTAATAACAAACATGGCATTTATAATAGGTAAAGTCATTTTCCAAGCCTATTCAGCACTTTTGTTTTACCATTCAATAAAATTTTACACACACACAAACACACAGATAGCTCTCTCTGAAAGATATCTCTGATTTACATGGTCTTTGATGCATCTTTACATTCCGCTGGTCTCAATTTAACAATGCATGTGTCACTTGTTATTAAACTAATTACAAATAAAAAAATGGCAATTAAAAAAGTGCACATAAATCACCTGTTTGTGTAGAGTGGGTGAATCCAGCCAGCACTAAAGGTAGAGAGAGAAACAGAAATGAGTTTCTGGTTAAGGTTGATTAAGGGATAAAACACTTGGTGGTGTGCAGTTATTGGAAAATAATGAACAGCAGTGTGGTGTGATGTGGCCCACTGTGAAGGAGGTTTACTGTTACCAAGCTAAAGTAGATTATTTTCCTATTATTTCTTGTCCTGTTTGATTCCTGTTTACTTAAACCCCCGAACAGATATATTTAAAGCAGCATCCATTCTGTTCTGTTATTAAACACAGTGCCATGTCTATTAATATAAATATCATTCATTTAGTAACGGTCACTTGATTTCCTCTTTGCTTGGCACAGTCTCCTCCCACATGCTGCAGTGTTTTATATTACACCTACAAGAGGAACTTTCTTCTCTTTACAGATGACAGAGTGCAAAAAAATATCTTCAAAGAAATTTAGAATAAAGTATACATTTTAAAATCCTAAACAAATACTGTCTAGGAATATATAACAACAATTAAAATCATCAGCTGTAATGTTCTGCCTACGTAAGAGACACCAGGAAGCAATTGCTGAAAACAGTGTTTGTTTAATAACTATTTGATATTTTACTCATAAAATCAATTGGGTCAAATGTAAAAAAAAAAAAAAAAAAGCTGAATGTATTTTTCACTCTTAGATACAACCAATTCTAATAATCACACAGAACCTGATATCAGGATTCTCTTTTGGATAAATTAAAACTTAATTCACCGCTAATGAAAACTCACAGAAAACATTTACTCACAGAATATCACACAGAGTGGACGGAGCTCCATCCTGTCCTCCTGATGACTGACTGACTGACTGAACGACAAGAGTCTGTCTTAATGCCTCGAGACTTCCTGTGCCCTTAAACACTAATCAGGCTTCAGAGAGAGAGAGAGAGAGAGAGAGAGAGAGAGAGAGAGAGAGAGAGAGAGAGAGAGAGAGAGAGAGAGAGAGAGAGAGAGAGAGAGAGAGAGAGAGAGAGAGAGAGAGAGAGAGAGACAGACAGAGCGAGAGACAGACAGAGCGAGACAGAGCTGTTGTGCTTTCTGCACAAGGGACTGAAAGGTTTAAGTGTTGCTGACACTAATAACAGCATTTTTACTGATCAGAATGTAAGCTGTCAGAAAAAACTGTGCTGGGTTTTTTGTCTAAGGTTCATGTACATCACCAGTTTTACTGTTAGAGCTGTTTGTCCAGGGCCTGAAATAAATTGGTAAAGTTCATTATAAACTTTCTTTAAGTGAGCAAATATATTGTTTCATTCATAATCATGTGTTCTGAATGTTGTTGTCTGTGTATGTGTTATCTGTCCTTTTCTGATGAGACAGGAAATAAATGAATGAACTCACTTGTTAACCACAAACCAATAATCTTCATTATAATTCAAAGCAGAGGTCAACATACAGGAAGGCAGCATCAAAGAAAGCAGATCCTTTAACCAAATAAAAAAGCAGGCCCACGATAAAAACAAACAAACAAACAAAAAAAAAACAGATTTGCAGATTTGTTTAGGTTTTCAATTCAATTCAATTCACTTTTATTTGTATAGCGCCTTTAACAAAGAGCAATGTGGAATTGCACATTTTCAGAGGTAAGGTGTGTATTATTGTGTGTGTGTATTATTGTGTGTGTGTGTGTGTGTGTGTGTGTGTGTGTGTGTGTGTGTGTGTGTGTTTAATGATTGTTTGCAGTCCGAATGGCCCAGGGGAAGAAGCTGTTTGTTAGTCTGGTGGTGTGAGACTTTGTAGACCTGAAGCGCCGTCCAGACGGCAATAAGTCAAACAAGTGATGAGCAGGATGTGAAGGGTCTCCTGTGATGGCCTTGATTTTGCTGAGGCAGCTGGACCTGGATATGTCATCCAGGGAAGGCGGAGGGCAGCCAATGATTTTTTGATCTGTGTTTATCACCCTCTGCACAGTTTTTCTGTCCGCAGCTGTGGAGCCTGCATACCACACCCCCAGACAGACATATGTCAGTATGCTCTCCACAGAGGCATGGTAGAAAGCCAACAGCAGCTTTTTGTCCAAGATATTTTTCCTGAGAACCCGCAGGAAATGCAGCCGCTTCTGAGCTTTCTTCATTGAGGCCTTGATGTTTGGAGTCCAGGAGAGGTCAGCCGAGATGTGGGTGCCCAGGAATCTGATGATGGAGACGTTCTCCGTTGATGAGGAGGGGGGCTTGGTCCTGTCTATATCTCCTGAAGTCCATAACTAGTTCTTTAGTTTTATGGACATGCAGTGTCAGATTATTCTGTGAGCACCAAATGGACAGGTTCTCTACCTCAGCCCTGTATGCCGTCTCATTCCCTCCGGAGATGAGCCCAATCACAGTGGGTTTTGCTCTGTAGGCATGCTTAATATTTGAGCAAACATGATGAAGTGTGTTTTTCCCCCCTGACTGAATTTACAGCTTCACAGACAACAAGAACAGATTGTTAGGTGTGACAGGAGCATACTGTGGCTTTTGTGTAATTTAAACAGTCATATTTTACTGTTTCAGGAAGATGATGTGCTGACACTCTTGAGTTCTACACTGAAACTGTAAAGTTGGAAATGATATGTTTACACGTTTCTCTTAAACTGCTATCACTGCCAACATTTATAAGCACTTTAACATTCATAATTTAGTGTCTGTACATCTGAGCTCAACTGTGCTGTGTGTCCTACTGGTTCTGCACGGTACTGCAAGTAAACATATGCAATGTAGTGAATGTGGGGTTACTGAGGTACTGAGCTACAGATGTGCACAAAGAGATATCATTATGCATGTGTGTTTTTTAATGTACTGTAAATCAGGGTAAATGTATATGATGTCTGATGATCTAAACTTTTTATTTATTACAGTATATGGTGACAGAATCTTGACAGGATTATATCTCTGGTTTATATCTGTGTGCTTTATTCACAATACTAATATCTTGCCTTTTTCTTATTTTATTATTTATTAAATCATCTGGACCTCTCATAGAACTTTTAAGCAGTACATGTGCATCTTTTAGTCAAATGATAGCTCAGTAGTGCAAAAACATTTTAACACTTCCTCTCTGATTGTCACAGTTTAACACTTCTGAGAAAAACAACACATCAGCTATTTTAAAGCTCAGTGATGAACAATGTGTGAAACGCTCACTCAGTCTGTACCATGAACACTAAAGTATTTAGGCTTTAGCAAACCCATGGTTCTTTTGTTGAGGAAAACATGTTCAATTCAAAATTCAATCTAATGACAGGGTGTAGGCTCTCAGAAAAAGAGGTACAAACTATTGTCACTGGGGCAATACAGTTCAATGAAATGGAACTGTACATTAAAATAAAGAAATTAATTTATATCATTGCAGTTTGTACCTTTAAAAACATGATTTGTACCGTGGGCAACCAAAACATACCTTGTTCTTAAACTTGCAGGTAAAATATTGTATTTTCAGAAAAGTACAGATCTTTCTTTAAATTCACCACCTCAGTGTCAAGCCCCTTTGTACCTTAACTGTGTCAAATGTGGTCAAGTGAGAACATTTAAAAGTCATTTTCCATTTTTATGCAAAAAATATCAGTTTAATAATCAGTTTAATGCAGTTTAATGATATAGTTGTTTGAAAAATATTTTTTTCAGTGTACTGTAAAATATTTCTTTTTTGTGTAAATATATTTTTCCATGATTAGAGGAGCAGGCCAATGAGCCAAAAGCATAAACATGCAAAGGTCAGGCAATGAAAGAAGAGGATATATAATGACAGGCAAGATCAAAATGTTGAGCAAGAATCAATAAACTGGAAACTGAATGAGGACAAATGATTTAGTATCATCAGTCACTGAATAAGGCTTTGTGGCATACAATGAACACATGAGGGTTTAAATACACACAATAATGAAAAGGAAACAAGTGAGAATCATGACACATTAGAGCAACCACCAGTGACAATACATGAGCGCTGCAGTGCTGCATGCTGCTATTGATGTAGCACTACACTTCATGACAGTTACAATAAAAATTCTAAAGTTTTTTTTTCTTTCCAGAATATCACTTTTTAAAGAAATACATTTTCCCAATCTAGCCATGGGGTCACAGTCCAGTGACTTCTGTGCCGGTCCCAAGCCCGGATAAATAGAGAGGGTTGCGTCAGGAAGGGCATCCGGCGTAAAACATTGCCAAATTTAACCATGCAAATCGTCAGTATGAATTTCATACCGGATCGGTCGAGGCCCGGGTTAACAACGACCGCCATCGACGCCGTTGACCTACAGGGCGCCGGTGGAAATTGGGCTACTGTTGGTCGAAGAAGTAGAGGAGGGAGGAGAGTGCGCAGACAGAGAGAGAAGAGGGAAGGTAAGAGTGTAGGACTGAGAATAGGAACTCTGAATGTTGGTACTATGACAGGGAAAGGTAGAGAGCTGGCTGATGTGATGGAGAGAAGGAAGGTGGATATACTGTGTGTACAGGAGACCAGGTGGAAGGGTAGCAAGGCTCGTAGTATAGGAGCAGGATTCAAGCTGTTTTATTATGGTGTGGATAGTAAGAGAAATGGGGTAGGTGTGGTCCTGAAGGAGGAGTTTGTGAGGAATGTTCTGGAGGTGAAGAGAGTGTCAGACAGGGTGATGAGTCTGAAGTTAGAGATTGAAGGGGTTATGTTGAATGTTGTTAGTGGTTATGCCCCACAGGTAGGTTGTGAGTTGGAGGAGAAAGAGAGATTCTGGAGTGAATTAGATTTATTAGAATTAGAATTAGCAAGTTTGGAGTTAAGGAAAGGAACCTTGAAGGACAGATGGTAGTGGACTTTGCTAAGAGGATGGACATGGGTGTGGTTAACACTTATTTTCAGAAGAGGGAGGAGCATAGAGTGACTTACAAGAGTGGAGGTAGGAGCACACAGGTAGACTACATCCTATGTAGAAGAGGCAACCTGAAAGAGATTAGTGACTGTAAAGTGGTAGTGGGAGAGAGTGTAGCCAGACAGCATAGGATGGTGGTGTGTAGGATGACTTTGATGGTCTGTAAGAAGAAGAGGTCAGAGATAGAGAAGAAAACCAAGTGGTGGAAGCTGAAAAAGGAGGAATGTTGTGAGGAATTTAGACAGAAGTTGAGGCAGGCTCTGGGTGGTCAGGTAGTGCTGCCAGATGAATGGAAAACTACAGCAGAAGTGATCAGGGAGACAGGGAGAAAGGTGCTGGGTGTGTCATCTGGAAGGAGGAAAGAAGATAAGGAGACTTGGTGGTGGAATGAGGACGTTCAGGATAGTATCCAGAGGAAGAGGTTAGCCAAGAAGAAGTGGGACATGGACAGGAGTGAAGAGAATAGACAGGAATACAAGGAGTTACAGCGCAGAGTGAAGAGGGAGGTGTCTAAGGCCAAGCAGAAGGCATATGACGAGTTGTACACTAGGTTAGACACTAGAGAAGGAGAGAAGGACTTGTACAGGTTAGCTAGGCAGAGGGATCGAGATGGGAAGGATGTGCAGCAAGTTAGAGTTATTAAGGATAGAGATGGAAGGGTGCTCACAAGTGAGGAGAGTGTACAGAGGAGATGGAAGGAATACTTTGAGGAGCTGATGAATGAGGAAAATGAGAGGGAAAAAAGAGTAGAAGGGGTGAACTCTGTGGAACAGAAAGTAGATAAGATTAGAAAGGATGAAGTCAGGAAGGCTTTGAAGAGGATGAAAAGTGGGAAGGCAGTTGGTCCTGACGACATCCCGGTGGAGGTCTGGAAGTGTCTGGGAGAGGCAGCAGTGGAATTTTTAGCTAGTTTGTTCAACAGGGTTTTAGAGAGTGAGAGGATGCCTGAGGAATGGAGAAGAAGTGTGTTAGTGCCGATCTTTAAGAATAAGGGTGACCTGCAGAGTTGCAGTAACTATAGGGGGATAAAGTTGATGAGCCATACAATGAAGGTATGGGAAAGAGTAGTGGAAGCTAGGTTAAGGAAGGTAGTGGAAATTTGTGAGCAGCAGTATGGCTTCATGCCCAGAAAGAGCACAACAGATGCAATTTTTGCTCTGAGAATTTTGATGGAGAAGTATAGGGATGGTCAGAGGGAGTTGCACTGTGTGTTTGTAGACAGCGTATGACAGGGTGCCAAGAGAAGAGCTGTGATACTGTATGAGGAAGTCAGGAGTAGCAGAGAAGTATGTCAGAGTGGTGCAGGACATGTATGAGAGGAGCAGGACAGTGGTGAGGTGTGCTGTAGGTCAGACAGAGGAGTTCAATGTGGAGGTGGGACTGCATCAGGGATTGGCTCTGAGCCCCTTCCTTTTTGCTATAGTGATGGACCAGTTGTCAGAGGAGGTCAGACAGGAGTCTCCTTGGACAATGATGTTTGCAGATGGCATTGTGATCTGTAGTGAGAGCAGGGAGCAGGTGGAGGAAAACCTGGAGAGGTGGAGGTTTGCGCTGGAGAGAAGAGGAATGAAAGTCAGTCGTAGTAAGACTGAGTACATGTGTGTGAATGAAAGGGAGGGAAGTGGAACAGTAAGATTACAGGGTGAAGAGGTGAAGAAGGTACAGGAGTTTAAGTACTTGGGGTCAACAGTCCAGAGTAATGGAGAGTGTGGGAAAGAGGTAAAGAAGCGAGTGCAGGCAGGTTGGAATGGGTGGAGAAAGGTGTCGGGAGTTCTGTGTGATAGGAAAATATCAGCGAGAATCAAGGGGAAGGTGTACAGGACAGTGGTGAGACCGGCCATGCTGTATGGTTTAGAGACAGTGTCACTGAGGAAGAGACAGGAGTCAGAGCTAGAGGTAGCAGAGCTGAAGATGTTGAGGTTCTCTTTGGGAGTGACAAGATTGGACAGGATTAGGAATGAGTACATCAGAGGGACAGCTCATGTTGGACGTTTGGGGGACAAAGTTAGGGAGGCCAGATTAAGATGGTTTGGACATGTTCAGAGGAGGGAGAGTGAGTATATTGGCAGGAGAATGTTGGACATGAAGCTGCCAGGCAGGAGGCAAAGAGGAAGGCCAAAGAGGAGGTATATGGATGGAATTAATGAGGATATGAAGCTAGTGGGTGCAAGGGTTGAGGATGCAGAAGATAGGGATAGGTGGAGAGAGATGATTCGCTGTGGCGACCCCTGAAGGGAGAAGCCGAAAGAAGAAGAAGAAGAAGATTTTGCATCGACCAATTATGGATATTTGTGGATGGTAAGTGGGTGGGAGAAAAGGCGAATTCACTTGCACACATTTGGAAAGATTGTTGTAACGGTCGTGAGACACTGTCTGAAGCAGGGACCAGACTCAGATCTCGGCCATAATCTCAGTCACATGTGTGCAGAGAATCAGACCCACATGAAGATAAAATAAGAGCACTGCTTTATTAACAAA
>JAUCMX010000248.1:0-14788 GCA_033459395.1 Hemibagrus guttatus | reverse complement strand
AAATGAAATGTAAAATTTTAATTTCATCTGAAAGGAGGACCACTGGGTAATGCTCCAGTTCTTCTTCTCCTTAGTACAGGTAAGACACTTCTGATGTTGTCTCCGGTTCAAAAGTGGCTTGACACTAGGAATGTGACACTATAGCACATTCCCTGGACGTATATATGGAGGAGGGTCAGTGATGATCTGGGGGTGCTTCAGCAAGGCTGGAATTGGACAGACTTATCTTTCTGAAGGGCTCAAGCCAAGTACAGGGTTGCTCTAGAAGAACATTTGCTTCCTTCTGCTAAGACAATGTTCCCCAACTCAGAGGATTGAATTTTTCAACAGGACAATACACCATATGCCATACAGCCAAAGTAATCAGAGTCTGGATGGAGGATTCCCAGATCAAGACCCTGTCATATTGAAAACCTCTGGAATTTCATCAAGAGGAAGATGGATGGTAACAAACCATCAAGCAAAGCTGAGCTGTTTTTTTGCAAAAAGAGTGCTATAAAGTTACACAACAGCAATGTAAGAAACTGGTGGAGAGCATGCCAAAATACATGAAAGCTGTAATTGCAAATCGGGGTTATTCCAACAAATAATGATTTATTAATGTTATTTAGCCAAAGCATCAACAAAATTTGTTTACAAATTATTTGCATTTTGTTTTATTCGAGTTATTAAAGCTCTGCAAATACTCCATTATCTTGGGTTATTTTGATTTGTTGTCAGTTCCTTTAAACATACACTCTAAATAACAATAGTTATATTTTGAATTTAGGAGAAATATTGTCAGCAGTTCACAAAAAATGAAACAAAACTGTTCATCTCATCAATACATGAACCTGTAAGAAACAAAAACATAAGAAAATGATTATTTTGCAGCGGTCTCTCAAATATATATTTATATATATATATATATATATATATATATATATATATATATATATATATATATATATACACACCCGTGTATAGCAGGAATGTCAGAGAGTAAAGTGACAATTGCGACGGCTGAAACCGAGTGCACATATAAAAATGTTTTTAAGCAAAATACTGTGCAGTGTAGTGCAGTTATTGTTTGTGCAACAGTCTGCTGAGGTAGTATTTTGTGTGTGAAGAAGTCCAGAAAGTCCAGGTTCATTGTGTTTTGGCTGAGGGCCCAAATGGCCTGCGGGAAGAAGCTCCTCCTCATTATCTCTGTGTTTGCCTTCAAGGAGCGGAAACATTTCCCTGACCGCAACAGAGAGAATAGTCCATTGTTTGGATGGCTGAGGTCCTTCATTATCTACCTAGCTTTGGTCCAGCACCTCCTGCTGTATACAGTTTCCAGGTCAGGGAGCTCGGTGCAGATAGTATGCTCGGCTGATCGCACCACCCTCTGGAGAGCTTGCCTGTCCTTCTTGGTGCTGTTTACAAACCAGGCTGTGATGCTTCCCATCAGGATGCTCTCAATGGTGCAGATCTTTGGTAGAATGGTAGAATGTCTTTAACACCTTTGAGGGCAGTTTAAAGTCCTTTAGGCATCTGAGGTGGTAAAGGCTCTGCTGGGCCTTCTTCACCAGGGTGCTGACGTGGCAGGACCATGACAGGTCCTGCATGATTTGAACACCTCAGTACCGGAAACTCTCCACTCTCTGAACTGGGGTCCCATTGATAATGAGGAGCTGGTAATTCCTCTCCTGCTTTGTACTGAAGTCCACTATCAGTTCCTTAGTCTTGCTGATGTTCAGGAGGAGATTGTTGTCCTGTCACCATGTCTCCATATTTTTAATCTCCTCTAGGCAGGCTGTCTCATCGTTGTTGGAGATGAGGCCCACCATAGCAGTCTTGTCCGCAAACTTGATGATGTTGGTAGAGCTGGAAGTGGCCACACAGTTGTATGTGTACAGTGAGTACAGTCGACTGGATATCCCTCGGGATCTGGTTGAAACTCTCCCGGAGGTGGGAGTTGAAGACCCCCCTAACAGAGGGATCAGCAAGACGTTCCCAACAGACCCTCACAATACGTTTTGGCCTGCCAAGTCTGTCCGGCATCCTCCTCCATAAGCGGATCCAACTCGCCACCAGGTGGTGATCGGTTGACAGCTCCACCCTTCTCTTCCCCCGAGTGTCCAAGACACACAGCCGAAGGTCAGATGACATGATCACAAGGTCGATCATTGAACTCTGGCCTAGGGTGTCCTGGTACCAAGTGTACTGATGGGCACCCTTATACTTGAACATGGTGTTTGTTATGGACAGGCCGTGACTAGCACAGAAGTCCAGCAACAGGACACCACTCAAGTTCAATTCAATTCAATTCAATTCAGTTTTATTTGTATAGCGCTTTTAACAAAGAGCATTGTCTCAAAGCAGCTTTACAGAACATAGGAAACAATAAACATACAAACAAACAGTCCTAGAAGTTAGACAAAATTTTCCCTAGTGAGCGAGCCTGAGGTGACTCAGGCGACTGTGGCAAGGAAAACTCCCTCAGATGGTACTAGGAAGAAACCTTGAGAGGAACCAGACTCAAAAGGGAACCCATCCTCATCTGGGCGACACACGGAGAGTGTGATATGAACAATGTCCTTTCTGCATTAGTTGTGTGGTGCAGATACAGCATGTGTTATGTGTAAAATGTCCACATACGGTTGGCAGTGCTGCTTTGATTACTCCAGTCCTCAGAAAGCAGAACCCGGCTGGAGCTGGTCCATCTCTGGACGCCACCGGAGCTGGCACAATCTCTGTGTGACTCGGGGATGGGTAGAAAAAGGGAAACAAATGGAAAGGGATTAGCGTAGCTGCGGAGGCACTAGATGATGATGTGCATTTAATCGGATGTATTGGAGTACAAAGTTATGGGATGTATTACGTGTATGCCTGGCTAAAGAGATATGTCTTTAGTCTACGTTTGAACTGGGAGACTGTGTCTGAGCCCCGAACACTGTCAGGAAGACTGTTCCAAAGTTTAGGAGCTAAAGTTCAGATTGAAGTCCCCCAGCAAAACTATGGAGTCCCCAGTCGGAGCATCTTCCAGCACCCCTCGCAGGGTCTCCAAGAAGGTTGGGTACTCCACACTGCCGTTCGGCCCATAAGCCGAAACAATAGTGAGACACCTATCCCTGGCCCGAAGGCGCAGGGAAACAACCCTCTTGTTTACCGTGGAAAACTCCAGCACATGGCGGCTGAGCTGGGGGGCTATAAGCAAGCCCACCCCAGCCCGACTCCTCTCACCATGGGGCACTTCAGAGAAGAAGAGGGTCCAACCTCTCTCAAGGAGTTGGGTTCCAGAGCCCAGGCTGTGTGTGGAGGCAAGCCCGACTATCTCTAGCTGGTACTGCTCGACCTCCCTCACCAGCTCAGGCTCCTTCCCCCCCAGTGAGGTGACATTTCATGTCCCAAAAGCCAGATTCTTTGTCCAGGGTTTGGGTTGCCAGGGCCCCCACCCATGACTGCTACGCAAAACACATGGCACCGGACCCTTATGCTCCTTCCTGCAGGTGGTGGGCCTACGGGAAGGTGGGCCTACGTCTTTTCTTCGGGCTGTGCCCGGCCGAGTCCCGCAGGCAAAGACTCGGCTACCAGGCGCTCGCCTGCGTGCCCGAACCCCAGTCCTGGCTTTTCTAATATCTTCCTTCCCTATATCTGTAAAGCATTGTAGCTTTGAATGTGGAGCTTTAGGCTGGACTAGACCACCGGATGCTGTCAAAGATTGAACATCCATTATTTTGTTCCTGATACTATCGATTTTGTCGGTGAAGGAGTTCATAAAGTCCTCACTACTAAACTGTGATGAAGTATTCTCTTCAGATATCTGATGTTTTGTTAATCTAGCCATTGTACCTATATGTTATAGGAGATCTGGACACAACATTTGTAAAGACCGTAGAGGTGAAAGATTCTTTCCATGTATAGCAAAGTTTATGGCATTAGAGATCTTTTTATGGCAAGTTACAAGTAACAAAAAAGTAACAACAACAGCAACCAAAAAAACCTGTAAGGAATTGTTAACAAAATCACTGAGAAAAAAGACTCCTGTTTCACACAAATGAATAAATTTCACTGGGTGTCTTCATTTTTACTGTATTCTCTTTTCCTCTATGTAGTCCTTGAAAATAGACTCTTTAAATATAAATGAAAATATCAATAATTCTTTTAAAATAAACAAAATAAATGTCATGCAATTACTACAAGAAACACAGTGAGAGTGGGGAAAGCTGTTGGAGTGAAACATGTCTAATCATGGATCAAACATGAATAAAGCTGTAGCCATTTTATTTTCAGAAAGTATGAATATTAATATTCCATCTGGCCCTCACCCACCTTCGGACTCATACGTACGAATGCTGTTCATTGACTTCAGTTCAGCATTTAACACAATCATCCCTCAGCATCTGACTGAGAAACTGAACCTGCTGGGCCTGACAACACACTTTTCACCCTCCTGCCATCTGGAAAGAGGTAACGAAGCATTCAGAACCTCACAACCAGATTGTGTAACAGTTTCTTCCCACAAGCCATCAGGCTCCTCAACACCCAGAACTTAACTATACCAACTTTCTCTCTCACAAACACAACTGAACTATACCAACTTTCTCTCTCACACACACACCTGTGTGAACAGATTCACAATATGTTACTCTTATTTGCACTACTTCAACTAGCAGCTATGTATATGTTTGCAAACATATTCAGCTCTGGGGAAAAAAAGAGACTACTGCAATTTACTCCTAAATCAGCAACTCTCTGAGAATGACAAGTATTCCATGCCAGTCTTTGTTAAATTTCTACACAAGCACACCTCATTCTGCTTAATGAGGTACTGATTTGGTGATCACTGGAATCCAATCCTATTTAATGGGGAAAAGTATAAAAAAGCACTGCTGTAATCAACGCTCTCCTCTTGCAATGTGACCAGTTGGATGGTAAAAAAGTGCTAGAAGTCTTTCAAAGGTAATTGCAAATTTAAAAATAACCATTGAACATGTCAAAAACAGTGAAAAGAAATGTTTTGAGTGAAGAAAAAAAGGCTCAATCCTAGCTTTACTGGCACAAGGATTTAGTAAGCATCAAGCTGCTTCTATCCTTAATATTTCAAAGTTCACAAAAACAATATCAAGCAGCAAACACTAGGAACAACAAAGCTACAGCCTGCAAGAGGCCGAAAACGGGTCAGTAACAAGCGAGATGATCGCAGACTTATTCGAATGTCAATCAAAAACTGTAGGCTGACCTCAAGTGATCTTCAACAATGGTGGCAAACTGAGACTGGGGTGAAGTGCATGGCAAGAATGGTTCGAAACAGGTTGCAGGGCTGAAGTCATGCAAAGCCAGAAAAAAGCCCTTCATCAGTGAAAAGCAAAGAAGAGCCAGGCTTAAGTATGCAAAAGACCACAGGAATTGGACTGTAGAGGACTAGAGTAAGGTAATCTTTTCTGATGTCAAATTTTCAGCTTTGCCCGACACCTGGTCGTGTTATGGTTAGATGGAGATCTGGAGAGGCCTACAAACTCACAGTGTCTTGCACTAACTGTAAAATATGGAGGAGGGTCAGTGATGATCGGAGGGTGCTTCAGCAAGGCTGGAATTGAACAGATTTGTCTTTCTGAAAGGTGCATGAATCAAACCAAGTACAGGGTTGTTCTAGAAGAACATTTGTTTCCTTCTGCTAAGACAATGTTCCCCAACTCAGAGGATTGGATTTTCCAACAGGACATTCCGCCATGCCATACAGCCAGAGCAATCAGAGTCTGGATGGAGGATCACCAGATCAAGACCCTGTCATGGCCAGCCCAATCTCCAGATTTGAACCCTATTGAAAACCTCTGGGCAGCACGGTGGCCTGGTGGCTTGGTGGTTAGCACATTTGCCTCACACCTCCAGAGTGTGTGTGGAGTTTGCATGTTCTCTCCATGCCTTGGGGTACTTCGGTTTCCTCCCCCGGTTCAAAGACATGCATTGTAGGTTGATTGGCATCTCTAAATTGTCCGGATTGTGTGAGTGAATGTGAGTGTGTGTGTGCCCTGCGATGGGATGGCACTCTGTCCAGGATGTATCCTGCCTTGATGCCCAATGACGCCTGAGATAGGCACAGGCTCCCCATGACCCGAGAATAGATTGGATAAGCAGTAGACAATGAATGAATGGATGAAAACCTCTGGAATGTCATCAAGTGGAAGATGGATGGTCACAAACCATCAAGCAAAGCTGAGCTATTTGCTTTTTTGCAAAAAGAGTGCTATAAATTTACCCAACAGCAATGTGAAAAACTGGTGGAGAGCATGCCAAAACGCATGCAAGCTGTAATTGCAACTCAGGGTTATTCCACCAAATAATGATTTCTTAATGTTATTTAGCCAAAGCATTAACACAATTTGTTTACAAATTATTTGCATTTTGTTTTATTTGAGCTATTAAAGCTCTGCAAATACTGCATGATCTTTGGTTAATTTGATTTGTTGTCATTTCCTTTAAATATCCACTCTAAATAACAATAGTTATATTCTGAATTTAGGAGAAATATTGTCAGCAGTTCACAAAAAATGAAACAAAACTGTTCATCTCACCAATACATGCACCTGTAAGAAAAAAAAACATAAGAAACTGATTATTTTGCAATGGTCTCTTATTTTTTTCCAGAGCTGTATGTAATTAGCTACCTGGTTTTTACAGTTTGCACATCACATTCCACTTTGTTTCATTGCACATGTTTTTTCGATGCTATGTGTCCTGTCTTCTTGGTTTTTTTTTGTACTTCCTGTCTTTGCACTGTTAGCACCTGGTTGCACACGTTGCACTTTATGTAGCTAGGTCAAACTTTTTGTCCTACCTCTGTGTTATTGTTCTGTTTGTAATTATATGTTGTATGTTGTTTATGTAGCACCAGGGTCCTGGAGAAACGTTTTCATTTCACTATGTACTGTGTCAGCTATATGTGGTTGAAATGACAATAAAAGCTTCTTCTTGACTTGACTTGAATTGATATTTGAAAATGGCAAGGTTTTGGTAACAGAGATTAAGTATGGCAATCATGCTCTTATTTTCATATAATTTTATGCTTTAGATAATGGTTTAGTAAGAGGGTAAGTTTTTATGAAGCTGAAAAATGCTCTTAAAAGCTCTTAAAAGATTATTTAGGCTCACTGATTCGGGAAGCCCAAATATATTGTATTATAGAAAAGGATATCTATTGTATTCTCTTTCAATAGACCAGGAGAAAGCATTCGACAACATTGATCATAATTATCTTTTTCGTATAATTATCGTTTTGCCTTTGGTGATAATTTTATATCTTTGTGATGGTTAAAATGGGGGAAAGGACCTTCTCTTCTATAGAAAGTGTTCCTTTACATGTTTCAAGAGGGATTAGGCAAGGATGTCCTCTGTCAGGGCAGCTGATAGTCTAGCTATAGAACATTTCTTTGTAAACTTAGGAGGGAACTAAAAGGGAACTGAGTCTCAATGCTCATGTTGAAAAGTGTATCCATTAGCATACACAGATGATATAACAGGCTTTATTTACAAGCAAAATTATGTTGCACTTTTAAATGTAATGTTAAGGGGTATGAAAAATCCTCCACAAGCAGAGTGGACCCAAATGCAGAGTGAGGAAGTTTAAAGTTTAAGAGAAGTTAAATGTAACGGTAAGAGATGAGTACGTGAGTCGAGGGGGAGAAGCGAGGTCGAAAACGAAAAAACTAAGAATAGAAACGCGAGAATACAGGGCAAGAAAGGCACACATTAATCCAGCGATGAGTGGAAGAGTGCGTCTCTTATTTCTACAGGTAACAACAGGTGTGCTAGAGCTTCTGCACTGCGGGTGTCGAGACGGCTCAAAACTCCACGCTGGACTACCGAAGTGCAGGTGTAGTGTCGGAGCTGGACGTGACACAAAGGAAAAAAGCGAAGGTTTTATTACCGGCCAATGGAATGGAACAACAGCGGGGGGTTAAGTGTTGAGAGGGTTATTATTATTATTATTATTATTATTATTATTATTATTATTATTATTATTATTATTATTAGGGTATGATGAGTTTCAAACAAAAAAAATGGAAAAGTTGTTAAAGGTGTTAGCCTGATAGTCTACACGGAAATACTGCAGTTAAACCAGTCGCTCGTTTTGAAAGCACGGTTAATGTAGCCGCAAGTAATTAATGGGCGCGGCTTTTAGATACTTAGCGGTAATAGCTCTGAACGCGGAAAGCGAGCATTCGTGAGCTCCTACACCACAGCGTCACAACTTACTACAAAATCATCATTAAAAAAATACACAACAATTCACAGTATTTATGGGTATAAAGAGCAGAGGTTTTACTATTCACTCATTTTTAATCATATAATGTTTAAAGTAACTAACATGTATTAAGCCAAATAAAAAGGAGTTAATTTAATAAAAGGAATGTTCAAATTGTTCACTTCATAATCTGTACAGTACAGACCAGTACAGATTCATCTATTTTACTATGGACATTTGGATGAATTGTTCTTCAAAATCACTGGATCTGTCATTATAATTCAACCAGGAGCAGATTCTGATTCATTATAAAACAGACATTTCCAATTAGATCCACTGAAACATGTTTGTGTTGTTTATTGGCCAGCTTTCCATAGAGCAGAACACTGTGAAGTGATATCAAGGGATTTGATCATTAAATTCAATTCCATTCAATTTACAGAGCAAAGCGTGTCGCAACTCTCTTTTTGAGTGGCTCTGTTCCAGCTAGGCTTTTTTGCTGTCTGAGTTGGGACAGATATGTGATAAAGTTAAGTTTAGTATAAGCAATGTGATTACGTTTTAATTAGAAACTTAATAATCCTAATCTTTATTATATTTTCTATTTTTATTAAATCTGACCTATACCGCATATTATTTGATTCTGTGTGTTCATCTGCTCATTCAGACAGACACCCAGACACCACAGACTCTGGATTTCATGGATCTTTTATGCCCTTGGCAAAGAGATTCCATAACTGCCTGTAAAGTGTAATATGTTAAAAACGGCTCCGTTAATGTTTATTGTCTTTTTACAGTGACAATAATGTTTTACATTAAAGGAATCACGTCAGTGTTTGCGTCCTTGGATATTATTGTTGTAATGTTTAACGTTTCTACATAAAATGTTTGTCAAAGATCAAACTTTAGCTACTTAGTTTACATCACACTTCACACTTTTACACACTCTTTCACCGTTAGAACTGAAGCGTTGTGCAGCTTCTGTGAACAGTAAAGCCCGCCATCTTTAATTTGATTGGCCATCTTAAACATTTTGACATTGATGAGCGCTGCTAGACCGCTGAGGCAACTTTTTGTCGTCAAAACAACATACATAGTAGTGTATAATGGAGTACAATGCGCTGCAGAGCAGCATAAAAATTAGCAGAGCAATTTGGCCATGTCTGATTATTGGGTGGACGTGTTCCCCTCAATGTCGATGGTGGTTACGGCCCTAAAATAATTTATGTCTTTAAAATGTACTCAAAATGAATTCTAGTATTATAACAAAGTGAATTTGGTGTTTGGTGTCCTTTATGTGTCAGGTTTCATATTAGCTTTGTTAACACTGCAAATTAAATAACACAGGAATTGGTTTGAAAATTGTTTTCTTGATTTACATGATGCCAAGCCTTAGATTAGCTACAATATTATCAGATTAGCAGCACAAGCTAACTGTACTACCTACAACTGCTCCCCAGAGAGACCAATGCCATCTGTATTTTTTTTTTTTCTTTTCCAATGTTTAATTTTTTACTATACACATTTAATGAGATATTTTATGACAGGATAAGATAAAAACACAGTTATAAGCTTTATATATTGCTTCTTTCACACAGTGCATGGGAACTAATTGCAGTAAATTCATGTATGAATGAACTAAAAGTCAGTTAAATTACCAAAGTGAAGAGTGAAGTAGAAGTGTACGGTGTAGAGAAGATATTGTACTACTTGTTTTGAATCAACAAACATTTAGAAGTTGTTTTTTCCCAAAATAAAAATGAATACAATTTTTAGAAACAGATAAACCCGCAAAAGTGAGAGGAGTAATATTGTAATTTAAAAATACTACAGTTTGATTTAAAATATTTTACAATGTATTTAACTATAGATTATTCTTAATAATTTAGAAGATTGTAGTTTTTTTTTTTCATTTGTTTAGATTTTTTTTCATTTGGGGAAAAACAACATAATTTAAAGAAGAGTAAAATCTGTAGTAAGTTAATCTTTAGTTCAACTCACTAAAGAATGAAAAAAATTGCAGTACATTCTAGGAAAGTGATGGATAATACTGGAAAAGTTTCAAGAATTGTAACCATTTAACGTTATTTTATTCAAATAAAAATGAATTAAAAGTTGACAACAGTTTAACTTAGTAAAGAACAAATTGTTTGGATTTTAAACAGCATCAGTTTCTAGAAAAAAAAATCTATTTCTATGTATTTCTATCTAAATCCGAATATGTGAATGTGAAACTTTATCGCAGTTTATTTCCTATAAATACACTACAGAGAGATTTGCGAGCCAACTCCCAACGTTCTCCAAAGAGCCGATTCAAAGAATCGACTCATTCCTTAACGACACATCACGTCTAATGACTCCTCCTTCCAAAAATGAGTTTCTAAGCCTCGATTACATTTTGTGGAGCGTTTAGAAAAATCAAAACAAAATATTTTAAGGCATAATCGGAGATATTAATGTCACACAACAAGAACTGTTGACTAAAGGTGAGTTAACTCTTTATTATAAACGACTTTATATAAGAGGAATGTGGATATATTGTAAATAATATCAAGGCACAGCCTTACTTGAAAAACAGGTTTTTATCAGGTAGGCCTTTCAGTTTCCTCTCTTCAATTTCTTATAAACAAAACAGTCAGAATGTTTGGGGAAAATAGTTTTATCAACGTGGAACAAAAATAACGTGTTTTTAAATTAACGTGTTTTGGAAATCGAGCACAAACTATGAAAATGAAGTTTTACTCGGTGACTGGTCAAATATCAACAATAAAAGTTGAGCTATTGGGTTATTGTGTTGCTGTATAACATCAGTAACGTTAATATTGGGCGATTGATTGGACGAACAGCAAGCAACATGTTTACACGGCTTTTCCCGTGTCTTGACAGTTATTTAAAAAAAAAAATCTATAAGAATAATACCGTCTCCTCATCACTCCACTCCACACGCTTTCCTTCTTTTGACACTTTCTTACTTTTCTCTCACCGGTTGCTCCTGTTTACAAGACGCATGTGACATGAGCCTCGCTGCTCAATTTTTGAGTGGCTGTCTGTTGCCAAGCATCCAGCAGCAACAAGCAAACATCTCTCCATTTCACACTGAACAAACTTAACACCACAAATGTGGTGCTAACCCCACTCTGGAGCATAAATTACAAATTACAGGTGTGAAATGTCTCTTTACACCTGTAATTTGTCCCGGGGTTAAAAGCAGTGTTTAGATGGAAGATAACCCGGGGTTAAGCGCAGTGTGAAAAGCCTATATGATTATCACAGGATGTGCTGACCTCTACGCTTCCGCAAATATGATGTTGAATTGTTGTAAGAAGAAATGGTGTGTTACTGAGGTAGAAAAGGTATCTGAATATGAAAGAGTCTTTCTTCTGTTCTACAACTTAAAACAAATCCTGCAGGTCAGGCCATGGGTCATGGGTGGTCATGTGGCATACTGGGAAAAAATAATGTGTACAAATGAAATACATTTAGTTCATTACTGCCCACCACTGCCCATAACTAAGATCAGGTCAGTGGTGTTCCTGGACAGAGAGGTGATTCCTGAAGTTATCACTCACCTTCTCATCAGGATGTAAAGCCAGCTGTAGAAATCAGGTGATACACAGGAAGTTGATCATTTCTGTACAGCTCACTGTGAGGAGGAAAACACATGAACATGTCTAATAAACTCTAGGAGATCTCTATCACTTTTAATGACTGCTGTTTACACTCACAAAATTTTCCACATTTACTCAACTGTCTTATTTATTTTTGTTGTTTTTTATTTTAAAATGTTTTCTTTAATTTATGTTGGATGACATTATTTTTTAAAGTTAATTCTATTTATATAAAGTTGACATTTTCTCTCTTTTTTGAAAGTTAAATTTTTATTTGAAGTAGATTTTACAGTTTATTTTTATGAAAAGTTGACGTCTGGGCCACTGTAACTAACTGATCACAGTTCAGGTCAATTAAATTAAATAGATTAAATCTTTACATTGTGTAAGCTCTTGATTTCTCTAAACACTTGATTTCTCTAAACACTTGATTTCTCTAACCCTAACCCTAGACTGCACATGTGTGCACATCAAAATAATATAATCTGCTTTATTTTCTGCTGTAAATGGTTGGATTTTTAATGTGCATCTGTCATTACTGCATGTTGAGCTCAGATCACATGGATTCTACTGTTCATGCTGAATTCCTGTATCAAAAA
Source organism: Hemibagrus guttatus (assembly GCA_033459395.1). NCBI lineage: Eukaryota > Metazoa > Chordata > Actinopteri > Siluriformes > Bagridae > Hemibagrus > Hemibagrus guttatus. The sequence continues at coordinate 2,372 of JAUCMX010000248.1, read as the reverse complement.
CTCCCTAATGATTATAAACATAAAACCTCAAAATAATCACTACAGAACTTTCTGTATAGGGTTTCTTTCTCATGGAGCCTGACAACTGTGTGTGTGTGTGTGTGTGTGTGTGTGTGTGTGTGTGTGTGTGTGTGTGTGTGTGTGTGTGTGTGTGTGTGTTTTTACAGGTTTGCCTTCAAATTAATTGTGACTCTGATCAGGATAAATCACTGAAAATGAATAAATGAATGATTTGGTGATGAGAATGTGAGAGGTCAGTCCCTGTGTGTAGGACGATCACTCAAAACAGGATTTTTAAACTAAAGGAGCAGCATTTTTCTTTAAGGATAAAGATGTGAAAATTCTAGTGTGAAAGTTTAACTGCACATTTGTTTGTGTGTTTTCTAGGAGTGTGATCCATTCCAGCAGAAGAGATCAGACTCTTCAGGACTCAGCTGTGTGTTTGTACAAACTTTACTAATATTCAGAGATGGAGACTCCTGATCTGGACACAGATAATGTTTCCCCAGCATCAAACAACTGGTAACATACAACATCCTTGTGTTCTAGTCATTAAATATTCATGTCTAAATTATTTACTGAGTACATATATGAAAGAATTTACCCAAAGGTTTTAATATTAAGAAAAATCTAACAGTCACTACTTAGTAGTAAAAAAGTATTCTGTTTACTGTAAAATTTAATAAAAAATAATTGAAAAACTCCTCATTAAATTAAGAAGTGAGTTAAAACCAGTAAAGAGTGTAATATATAAATGAGTATAATGTTGTGTATAATGTTGTGTAAATGCTGTATATAATGTTGTACAGTAAACTCCAGGGAAAGAGATCAGAATCTCCAGCACCCAGCTGTATCTCCATGAAGAGTCATCAGTCTATGGATTTTCCTCTGTTGTTTAAAGATGGAGACTCCTCACTTCTACACAGGTAACATCTCCTCACTGTTAATGTCACTGATAAATTCACACTTAAAGGGAAATGTAACTAGATAAACAGGATGGCAAAATAAATACTAAAACACTGTAACTGAGAATAATTCTCTAAAAAAAATTTTTTTGTCTTTTTTAAAGTCTATTTTTTGCAGAATGTTTTGCTTGAAAAGTGTACTTATGGTGTGTTTAAAATAAATGCCACTTACTTTGCCCTGTTTTTTGTAATACAGTGAAATTCATATGTTTGTAAGTGTGGTTCATATGTTTGTAAAACACATTCATATGTTTGTAAGTGTCCAAATATATTTTATTGCACTGCTATATGTTCGGTCATCTCTTTGGAGAGGTTTTAGAGAGGTTATTGAAGAGGAATGTTTAGGTGGACTCTCCAAACTGACCATTTTTGCACATTATAGCACACCTGTGACGTTAGAGATTTCCCATAAAACTTAGTTTATTTGATTTATATGTCACTATAGGTGTTTCCATCCAAATATAACTGTTTGGGGTTTGTAAGCCCACAATACCCCCCACCCCACCCCTCTAACAGTACTGAGTAACAATAGGTGCAAATTTAAATCTAGTGCAACAATGCACAAAACTGTGAATTACAAAAGAACACCAAGTACACTAGTTACACTAATGTGTGTCATGCTACAGCTGGAAGTGCTTCCTGTTTGAAGTGAGGCACAGAGGGACACGGCACTTCCAGGAATAAACAGATCAATAATTCTACACCAAATCAAAAACTAATCATAACAAACAAATGTTTACATGATATAAGGTATTCCTGATCTCTATTCAGATGAGGACTCATACTGGAAAAACACTGGCCTCGGTGTAACTTCACAATATATCCAGCACTTATAGTGTCGTATGTGTGTGAATATATATAGCAATCACTTGAGCTGCATGTGTAGATACCTTCAGGCTTTGTATGATTAAGAAAGGGTTTATGATTTCTGCCCTGTCCTGCCCATGGTACAGAGGGAGCTCGGTTTAGAGGCTAATATATAAATACTATTCTAAAATTCACTCACCAATAATCAAATGTTAGATTGTGTTTAGAGTAAGTAAAATTAAATCCTCATTAATTTAAGGAGTTAAAACCAGTAAAGAGTGTATATAAATGAGTAAAGGACTGTGTATAATGTTGTGCAGTAAACTCCAGGGAAAGAGATCAGAATCTCCAGCACCCAGCTGTATCTCCATGAAGAGTGATGAGTCTATGGGTCGTCCTCTGGGGTTTAAAGATGGAGACTCCTCACTTCTACACAGGTAACATCTCCTCACTGTTAATGTCACTGATTAACAAGTGACAAAACAAAGACTAAAATGCTGTAACTGTGACCTTATTAAAGCCACAATTAAGTGTTTAAAAGCATTTTTAATTTTTTAATGTCTATTTTTTGGAAAATGTTTTACTGGAAAAGTTTACTTC
>JAUCMX010000247.1:0-15000 GCA_033459395.1 Hemibagrus guttatus | reverse complement strand
TGTAAATAAATAATCATCAGTCAATAAGACTCTAAATTGTCATCATGAATTAAGTATCAATGGTGTATAATAATGATAGTGGTGTAACATCTTCAATCGCACCTCCCAATCTGCATCACCACTCTGCACCTCACCCGAATACGGACTCTTCCGGGTCATTCAGTTCACTTCTTGTGTTTTAGCCATTTAAGCCATGCTTAGGCTAAGTTAGGTGTGAAGTATTTTCAGTTCTCCTGTGTTACCAAGCCTTGATTCAATGCTTGTGTTTAATGCTTTCTATGTTATGACCTGGTTTTCTGTTTTCCGGTTTTGCGCTTTTGGATTTCTGTATTGAATTTGTCTGCCATGTGTATTGTTACCTTCTGGTTATTTGAACCTTGCTTGTTTCCTCTTGCTTTTTGCCTCTGCCTCATGTTTTGGATTATTTGTTATTTGTTTACCATTAAACTATGCACATGGGTTCTTATACTCCTGTCTCAGCAAATCCTTACAAGTGCAATAGTAAGTGCAGTAGTATGCTTTTATTAGCTCTATCAGCTAATTTACAGATAGTTTTACTTTTGATAACTGTTTTTCTTTATAAACTGTGTGATCTATTTACAGTGGTGTGAAAAAGTGTTGGCCCCCTTCCTGATTTCTTATTTTTTTTGCATGTTTGTCACACTTTAATGTTTCAGATAATCAAACACATTTAAATATTAGTCAAAGATAACACAAGTAAACACATCATGCAGTTTTTAAATGAAGGTTTTTATTATTAAGAGAAAACAAAATCCAAAACTACATGGCCCTGTGTGGAAAAGTATTTGCCCCCTAAGCCTAATAACTGGTTGGTCCACCCTTAGCAGCAACAACTGCAATCAAGTGTTTTTGATAACTTGCAATGAGTCTGTTACAGCGCTGTGGAGGAATTTTGGCCCACTCATCTTTGCAGAATTGTTGTAATTCAGCCACATTGGAGGGTTTTCGAGCATGAACCACCTTTTTAAGGTCATGCCACAGCATCTCAATGGGATTGAGTTCAGGACTTTGACTAGGCCACTCCAAAGTCTTCATTTTGTTTTTCTTCAGCCATTCAGAGGTGGACTTGCTGGTGTGTTTTGGATCATTGTCCTGCTGCAGAACCCAAGTTCACTTCAGCTTGAGGTCACAAACAGATGGCCGGACATTCTCTTTCAGGATTTTTTGGTAGATAGTAGAATTCATGGTTCCATTTATCGCAGCAAGTCTTCTAGGTCCTGAAACAGCAAAACAGCCCCAGACCATCACACTCCCACCACTATATTTTACTGTTGGTATGATGTTCTTTTTCTGAAATGCGGTGTTACTTTTACGCCAGACGTAATGGGACACAGACCTTCCAGAAAGTAAAATTTTTGTCTCGTCAGTCCACAGAGTATTTCCCCAAAAGTCTTGGGGATCATCAAGATGTTTTCTGGCAAAACTGAGACGAGCCTTTATGTTCTTTTTGCTCAGCAGCGGTTTTTGTCTTGGAACTCTGCCATGAAAACCATTTTTGCTCAGTCTCTTTCTTATGGTGTGGTCATGAACACTCATTTTAACTGAGACAAGTGAGGCCTGCAGCTTTTTGGATGTTGTTGTGGGGTCTTTTGTGACCTCCTGGATGAGTTGTCGCTGCGCTCTTGAGGTAATTTTGGTCGGCTGGCCACTCCTGGGAAGGTTCTCCACTGTTCCATGTTTTTGCCATTTGTATATAATGGCTCTCACTGTGGTTCGTGGCAGTCCCAAAGCTTTAGAAATGGCTTTATATCCTTTTCCAGACTGATAGATCGGTAGGTTTGTGACCTCAAGCTGAAGTGAACTTGGGTTCTGCAGCAGGACAATGATCCAAAACACACCAGCAAGTCCACCTCTGAATGGCTGAAGAAAAACAAAATGAAGACTTTGGAGTGGCCTAGTCAAAGTTCTGACCTCAATCTGATTGAGATGCTGTGGCATGACCTTAAAAAGGTGGTTCATGCTCGAAAACCCTCCAATGTGGCTGAATTACAACAATTCTGCAAAGATGAGTGGGCCAAAATTCCTCCACAGTGCTGTAACAGAATCATTGCAAGTTATGGAAAACGCTTGATTGCAGTTGTTGCTGCTAAGGTGACCCAACCAGTTATTAGGCTTAGGGGGCAAACACCTTTTCACACAGGGCCATGTAGTTTTGGATTTTGTTTTCCCTTAATAATAAAAACCTTCATTTAAAAACTGCATGATGTGTTTACTTGTGTTATCTTTGACTAATATTTAAATGTGTTTGATTATCTGAAATATCAAAGTGTGACAAACATGCAAAAAAAATAAGAAATCAGGAAGGGGGCCAACACTTTTTACACCACTGTATATGAACAGTAATAACAAAAATATACAAAAACATTAAGGTTTATATTTGATGTTAACACCAGATCTAGCTCCCCTTAAACTCTATTGGGTTGATTTATTTATTTCTTAAAAAAAACATACTACTAGTGCAACTAATAATAATAATAATAATAATAATAGAAGAAGTTGCTTTCGGCTGCTCCCTGTTCGGGGTCGCCACAGCGTACCAACTGGTCCGCACAACAACTTGGCACAGGTTTTACGCCGGATGCCCTTCCTGCCGCAACCCTCCCATTTTTCCGGGCTTGGGACCGGCACTGCAACCAGTGGCTGGGGTTGAGGCATTGGCTGGGAATCGAACCCGGGCCTTCCGCATGATAGGCGAGCAACCTACCACTGAGCCACCAATGCCTCCAATAATAATAATAATAATAATAATAATAATAATAATAATAATAATAATAATAATAATAATAATAATAATAATAATAATAATAATAATAATAATAATAATAATAATAATAATAATAATAATAATAATAATAATGGGGGGGCACGGTGGCTTAGTGGTTAGCACGTTTGCCTCACACCTCCAGGGTTGGGGGTTCGATTCCCGCCTCCGCCGTGTGTGTGGAGTTTGCATGTTCTCCCCGTGCCTCGGGGGTTTCCTCCGGGTACTCCGGTTTCCTCCCCCTGTCCAAAGACATGCATGGTAGGTTGATTGGCATCTCTAAATTGTCCGTAGTGTGTGATTGCGTGAGTGAATGAGAGTGTGTGTGTGCCCTGCGATGGGTTGGCACTCCGTCCAGGGTGTATCCTGCCTTGATGCCCCATGACGCCTGAGATAGGCACAGGCTCCCCGTGACCCGAGTGTAGCTCGGATAAGCGGCAGACAATGAATGAATGAATAATAATAATTTCAATGTCAATGTTAATAAAACAGTTAATTGTAAAGCCAATACAAGGTAAGATTTACTGCTTTCTTTCTTAATGTTCGCTCTGTTTTATTAATCACACTGATTCACCACAACTATACTGCAAACGTAATATAAAACCCAGATACTACTTCAAGAGACATGATGATTGAAAGAAATTGGTGTCAACTATACATGAAAAATAAAGTTTCCATTAAAGAAACTAATAGTTAGTTACCAACATCTCAAAATCTGAACTATACTATAAGCATATTATTAACATATTAAACATATAAATTAAACATGTAAATTGTTAACATTAAACAGTCACAGACTCACCTGATACAGTCAGTATTACAGCTTTGCTAGAGTGTCTCTCTGCTCCCCTACAAGTGTCACTACTGACAGGACTGTGTGAAGTATCTTTATACCAGCTGTTCTGCCATCTAGAGACACTTTCATCCTGTATGTCACTCTGTATGTCTCAGAGTGACAATTGCACAGTCTCATAACACAAGGCCCTGCAGAGAATAGTGAGTACAGCTGAGAAGATCATTGGAGTTTCTCTCTCAACTCTCTCCCTCTATCAACGACATTTACACCACACGCCGCATCTGCAAAGCTAACAGCATTGTGGATGACCCCACACACCCATCAAACACACTCTTCACCCTCCTGCCATCTGGAAAGAGGTACCATACTTGGGCCCTCACAACCAGACTGTGTAACAGTTTTGTCCCTTAAGCCATCAGGCTCCTCAACACTCTGAACTAAACTGTGCCAAACACACACACACACAAGCTCACTTACTCAACTGTGTGAACACATACTCAAACACATATTCAAATACCAAATTCAGTTCGATATTCATCCATGTCTATTGCACTACCCATATTACAACTGTTTACATGCTGTTTTTGCACATTTACTCAGTTGCTGCTGTTGGTGTTTTGCACACATTTCAAACTACCACCAACTACTGCTATACAGAAGTGTATATGTTTGCAAGAGCCATCTTTGGTCTCCTATTTAGTACATTGCATTACATAATATACAAAATGTTAAATGGTCAGCATTATTTTGTGTATCTTGTATTGTATTGTTTTGTTTTGCATTGTTTGTTGCACTGTCTTTTTGTTTTGCACTGTTTGCACTAGGTTGCACTTTATGTGGCTAGGAAAACTTACTCTTAGTCCTTAGCTCTGTGTTGTTGTTATGAACAGCCTTTGTGTAGTGTGCTGTGTGTGCAGTGCTTATATGTCCGCGTGGAAACCCTGAAGCGCGTTTCAAAACTTGGGCGATGGCTCCCTCTGGTGTTCTGGATCCCGATGAGATGTGACATAGCCCCTCTCTCTATGAACACCTCCTGGTGTTCTACAATGTGAGCGACCCCTAGGGTGGGGAGCAGGCTTGTCAGGGTGAGAGTGGTGAAATTCCTCTGCCAAAGATGGATCCAGAATGTGGCATGACACGTCGACCCAGGAGCGCTCCTCCGGGCCATATCCCTCCCAATCCCGATGTTGCTCTCGGCTACAGTAAGACCTAAGAAAACTCACAAGCTCTTGATTGAGCCTTTCTGCCTGGCCATTGGACAGGGGATGATAACCTGAGCTCAGGATGACGTTGATCCTCAATCTATTGCAGAAGACCCTCCATACTCTCGAGGGAAACTGGGGACCACGATCAGACACGATATCCTCAGGGTGTCCATAGTTCCTGAACACGTGTTGAAATAAGACATTGGCCGCTTCCAAGGTTGTGGGTAACCCTTTAAGAGGAATTAGTTTACATGCTTTAGAGAATCAGTCGAAGATAACCATAACAGTGTTAAACCCATTGGAGTCAGGCAGGTCTGTGAGAAAATCTGTGGAGATATGGGACCAGGGGCGGTGGGGAATGGGCAGTGGTTCCAATAGTCCTTCCGGATGCTGATGACTGGTGCGAGACTGGGAGCATACTGGGCAGGATTTGACATACTCCTCGACACCTCAAATGAGTGAGGGCCACCAGAACTTGTTCCGTATTAGCTGTGCAGTACAGTGGATACCTGGGTGGCCGGAGCTAGGAGTTTCATGGGTCCACTGCATGACTTGGAGGCAGAGCAGGGTAGGCACATAGAGTTTTGATGGCGGGCAGTGTGTGGGTGGGGGCTCTTCTACCTGGGCTTGTCGAATCTCCTCCTCTAGGTTCCATTGACTGGGGCCCAGGATGATGTATCATGGGAGGGTGGTTTCAGGCTGATCTGGTTTGCTCTGTGTTTGTGTGACGCCTGGATAAGGCATCTGCTTTGCCGTTCTTGGACCCAGGACGATGAGTAACAAAGAAATGTTAAAAATAGAGCCCACTGGGCTTAGTGTGGATTAAGGCATTGGGCCCCATGAAGGTATTCCAAGTTACAGTGGTCAGTCAGTACAAGGAAGGGATGCTGGGCTCCCTCTAGCCAGTGTCTCCATTCCTCTAAGGCTGCCTTTATGGACAATAGTTCTCTGTTACCCACCTCGTAATTGGCCTTGGCCGGGGTTAGTTTTATGGAATAGTATGCGCAGGGGTGAGGTTTGCCCTGCTTGCCGTGATGTTGGGATAATACAGCACCTATTCTGCAGTTCACATTTACAGGTACAGGTTGTTTCGTAGGAGGCAGGTCAACAGTGTACGAACATGATGTACGTGGTCCTCATAAGAAGAGAAATAAATCAGAATATCGTCTATGTATGATATCACATATCTATTAATTATGTCCTTGAACATCTCATTGATAAGAGACTGAAAAACTGCCGGTGCATTGGTTAATCCATATGGCATGACAAGGTACTCGTACTGGCCTCTGGTGATATGAAATGCCGTTTTCCAATCATCGCCCTCTCTGATTTGGATTAGGTTGTATGCACTTCTTAAATCCAGTTTCGTAAATATTTGAGCACCTCTTAGTTGTTCCAGAGCAGCTGGTACTAAGGGTAATGGATAGGGGTAGTGAATGGTGATAGCGTTTAAGCCCAGCATTTAAAACCAATCTAATCTACTTCAATCATTAACAGAACAGAACATAAGAAACACCCCTCCTTGAACCGCCACCTTATTGTGGTGGAGGGGTTTGAGTACCCGAATGAACGTAGGAGCCATGTTGTCAGGGGCCTAGTGCTCCTGGTAGGGTCTCCCAAGGCAAACGGGTCCTAGGTGACGGGTCAGACTAAGAGCGGTTCAAGACTCTTATGGTAGTTAAATCAAGGACTGTTACGTCGCCCGGACTGGCGTCACCGGGGCTCCACCCTCGAGCCAGGCCTGGGGTTGGGGCATGCAGGCGAGCGCCTGGTGGCCGAGTCTTTGCCTGCGGGACTCGGCCAGGCACAGCCCGAAGAAACGACGTAGGCCCACCTTCCCGTAGGCCCACCACCCGCAGGAAGAAGCATAAGGGTCTGGTGCCATGTGTTTTGGGTAGCGGTCATGGGCGGGGGCCCCAGCGACCCAAACCCTGGACAAAGAATCTGGCTTTTGGGACATGGAATGTCACCTCACTGGGGGGGGGAGGAGCCCGAGCTGGTGAGGGAGGTTGAGCGGTACCGGCTAGAGATAGCCGGGCTTGCCTCCACACACAGCCTGGGCTCTGGAACCCAACTCCTTGAGAGAGGTTGGACTCTCTTCTTCTCTGGAGTGCCCCATGGTGAGAGGCGTCAGGCTGGGGTGGGCTTGCTTATAGCCCCCCAGCTCAGCCACCATGTGCTGGAGTTTTCCCCGGTAAACGAGAGGGTTGTTTCCCTGCGCCTTCGGGCCGGGGCTAGGTGTCTCACTGTTGTTTCGGCTTATGGGCCGAATGGCAGTGTGGAGTACCCAACCTTCTTGGAGACCCTGCGAGGGGTGCTGGAAGCTGCTCCAACTGGGGACTCCATAGTTTTGCTGGGGGACTTCAACGCCCATGTGGGCAATGACAGTGATACCTGGAGGGGCGTGATTGGGAGGAACGGCCCCCCTGATCTGAACTCGAGTGGTGTCCTGTTGCTGGACTTCTGTGCTAGTCACAGCCTGTCCATAACAAACACCATGTTCAAGCATAAGGGTGCCCATCAGTACACGTGGTACCAGGACACCCTAGGCTGGAGATCAATGATCGACCTTGTGATCGTGTCATCTGACCTTCGGCCATATGTCCTGGACACTCAGGTGAAGAGAGGGGCGGAGCTGTCAACCTATCACCACCTGGTGGTGAGTTGGATCCGCTTGCGGAGGAGGATGCCGGACAGACTTGGCAGGCCCAAACGTATTGTGAGGGTCTGTTGGGAATGTCTTGCTGATCCCTCTGTTAGGGGGGTCTTCAACTCCCACCTCCGGGAGAGTTTCAACCAGATCCTGAGGGATATTGGGGACATTGAGTCTGAGTGGACCATGTTCTCCACCTCCATTGTTGACGCAGCCATCCGGAGCTGTGGGCGTAAGGTCTCTGGTGCCAGTCGCGGCGGCAATCCCTGAACACAGTGGTGGACACTGGAAGTAAGGGATGCCGTCAAGCTGAAGAAGGAGTCCTATCGAGCCTGGTTGGCTTGGGGGACTCCGGAGGCAGCTGAGGCATACCGGCAGGCCAAGCGAACTACAGCCGTGGTGATCTCGGAAGCAAAAACTCGGGTCTGGGAGGAGTTTGGTGAGGCCATGGAGAAGGACTATCGGACGGCCTCGGGGAAATTCTGGCAGACCGTTTGGCGCCTCAGAAGGGGTAAGCGGCTCTCTGCCAACACTGTTTATGGTGGAGGTGGAGAGTTGCTGGTCTCGACTGGGGATATTGTCGGACGATGGAAGGAATACTTTGAGGATCTCCTCAACCCTACTGACATGCCTTCTGTAGCGGAATCAGAGGCCGAGGACTCAGAGGTAGATTCATTCATCACCCAAGCTGAGGTCACTGAGGTAGTTCAGCAGCTCCTTGGTGGCAAGGCACTGGGGGTGGATGAGATTCGCCCTGAATACCTTAAGTCTCTGGATGTTGTGGTCTTGGCTGACACGTCTCTGCAACATAGCGTGGCAGTTAGGGACAGTGCTTCTGTTCCACTTTTTAGGCACAATGAACACACAAGATAATATCATAGATAGATAGATAGATAGATAGATAGATAGATAGATAGATAGATAGATAGATAGATAGATAGATAGATAGATAGATTGTCTGATCACCTTTCAGTCTGCTCATGTAGACTGAGAACAATCTGTTTTATTTTGATGAAGTTAAACCATTGATGGTTTATTTCATATAATTTAAAATGGATTTATTTATTCAGTTATTTTTTATAGAATAAATAAATAAATAAATAAATAAATAAATTAGGTGGGTTAACGGACACTTTTGTAATAGTACTAGTACAGCATAGTAACAATTTAATATTGTCACAGAGATGGTGTTCCTCACCTCTCCCCTTGTCTCATCTAACCATCTCTTCTTTTGAATTCCATGCAGCTTCAGTTACCTCTCCAATCAACCTCTTCATCATTGTCATCTACAGCCCCCCTGGTCCCCTAGGAAACTTCTTGGATGAAATGGACACACTCCTCAGTGCCTTCCCTTCTGACAGCACCCCTCTGACAGTTCTTGGAGATTTCAACCTCCCATCTGACAAGCTTCACTCTTCTGGCCTTCTGGCTCTTCTGAATTCATTTTCCTTGTCTTTCAACAGCTGCCCTCCCACACACAAGGAAGGAAACGTCCTGGATCTAGTCTTCACTCATCCTTCTCCAGCTATAGACATGACTGTTACCCCACTTCATATCTCCGATCATCACCTGGTATCCTTCACTATCACTCTCCCTGTCCTGCCTAAACGTAACTCCCAGCACCTCTCTCTCACCCGCCGAAACCTCCACTCTATCTCTCCTTCCTCTGTAGCTTCCTGCACTCTTTCATCTCTTCCTGACCATGAATCCTTTTCCTCCCTTCCCCTGGACTCAGCTACTGACACTTTGCTCTCCTCCCTTTCCTCAACCATGGTCCTTCTCTGCCCTTTGTCCACTATACGCAAGAAAAATTCTTCTACTGCTCCTTGGCTGTCAGACATACTTCGCAACAATCGGAGAGAACTACGATCAGCAGTGAGAAAGTGGAAGAAATCTAAACTCGACACAGACCTCATCTCTTATCGTACGCTCCTGTCCAATTTCTCCTTGGACGTGACCTCCTTCTACAAAGAAAAGCTTGAAACTTCTGCACAAGATCCCTAAAAGCTCCACAACATCTTCTCGTCACTATTCAACCCTCCGACTCCACCTTCTCCATCCTCCCTGACCACCAAAGATTTCGCCACTTTTTACACAGAGAAGATTGAGAGGATCTGCCAGACCTTCACGTCTCCCCCAACTTCACCTACATCACACAGTCAGCACTCTGCTACTCCTTCACTGACGCAGCTCTCAACTGTAGCAGCAGAAGAGGTTTTGCAAATTACTCGGTCCTGCAATCCTACCACCTGCCCACTGGATCCAATCCCTTCAGCTATGCTCCAGACCATCTCACCTGACCTCCTACCCTTCATCACCACAGTCATCAATGGATCCTTAACATCTGGTCATTTTCCAACTGCCTTTAAGAAAGCCAGGGTCATTCCCATCCTGAAGAAACCTGCTCTGGATCCCTCAGACATCAGCAACTACAGACCGGTATCACTTCCCTCATTCCTTTCAAAAATTCTCGAACGCGTTGTTTGTAATCAGCTGTCTGACTATCTCATGTAGAATAACCTCCATGACCCCAACCAGTCTGGCTTCAAAGCAGCACATTCCACAGAGACTGCCCTTTTGGCAGTCACTGAGAAACTACATGCTGCTAGATCAGCCAAACTGTCATCGGTCCTCATCTTCCTCGACCTGTCTGCAGCATTTGACACAGTAACCACAAGACTCTCTTGTCCACCCTCAGGAGTCTTGGAATTTGTGGAACAGCATGGGAATGGTTTGCTTCCTACCTGGATGGTCGCTCATATCAGATAACATGGAAGGGATTGACATCTGCTCCACACAAACTCTCTACTAGTGTCCCGCAAGGCTCAGTACTTGGTCTTCTCCTTTTCTCCCTCTATACTCACTCTCTTGGCAAAGTTATATTCTCACATGGATTTTCATACCACTGCTATGCCGATGACACCCAACATATTTTCTCCTTCCCTCCCTCAGATACCATATCTCAGCGTGTCTGGTGGACATTTCATCTTGGATGACTGCTCATCAGCTGAAACTCAATCCCAGCAAAACTGAGCTGCTGATCATCCCAGGTGATCCATCCCCAGCCCAAGACCTTGTGATATCTCTGAGCAACTCCATGATTTCCCCTTCAGCCACTGCTCGCAACCTTGGGGTAACCTTGGACAATCAACTATCCTTTTCCTCCCATGTCACTAATGTGACACGCTCATGTCGGTTTCTTCTGTACAACATCAGAAGGATTCGGCCATTTCTATCCACACAGGCTACTCAGGTGCTTGTTCAGTCTCTGGTCATTTCGAGATTGGACTACTGCAACTCTCTTCTGGCAGGTCTACCTCTAAATGCAATTCACCCACTGCAAATGATCCAAAATGCAGCTGCATGACTTTTTTTCAACCTGCCCAAGTTCTCCTACACCACCCCACTGCTGCGTTCCCTCCACTGGCTTCCGGTAGCTGCACGCATCAGATTCAAAACACTAATGCTTGCCTACAAAGCCGAGAATGGACCAGCGCCATCTTACCTCAAAGCTCTCGTCACTTCTTGCACTGCACCTCGCTCACTCAGATCCACTAGCACGCTTGACTGGTCCCACCATCTCTCAGGGAAAAAGGTAGGTATACATCTAGACTCTTCTCTGTTCTGGCACAGAGGTGGTGGAACAAACTTCCCCTAGGTATCCGTACAGCCGAGTCTCTGACCATCTTCAAACAGCAACTGAAGACTTACCTCTTCCTGAAGTACTTAAACTAGCTCTTATTTTTCCCTGTTTATGTATTATGTTACAAAGTTTTAAAAAAATAAAAAAATAAAAAAAATAAAACCCCAACTCAGTGTTTAGGCTAATGGTATCCCAAGTTTGTGTCCTATTGAACCAGTGTTAATGTATTCAGTGACTGAGAACTAAAGCACTTTTCTACGTCGCTCTGGATAAAAGCGTCTGCCAAATGCCATAAATGTAAATGTAAATGTAATATACCCAGTAACAAACAGTTTCATTTTCCGGTAATAAAATAAAGGGGCAATCTGACTACATTCAGAAATTTTTCACTCTGAATAGTTGTTTTGTCTACAGCTGGCCCTGCAGTTGTTATTTTCAGTTTAGACAAATGTCTTTAAAAGAGCTCAATTAGTGTCAGTGGAATTCAATTTGCCCACATTATCAACAATTAAAAAAATAGTTATTGCTTTCACACGTTAAAATTTGCACCAGTAAATGAAAATAGAAAAAAAAAACGCATCTGCAAGCTGCTCTCTGTTCTCAGGTGTCTAACAATGTCACTGCTCTGTGTGTATACAGGACTAATGAAAAGTGCTTGTTTCCGCACAATTATTGCTCTTATTTTTAACATCATTATAACAATTAGTGATATTTAATAAATAATGATGGATTTTTCTTTTTTTAAACAAAAAGGTGCTGTGCATGTGTTTGGTATTAATGTGTATTAGAATGAACTTGGACATGTTTGTACCTTTCTGTGTACAGGAATAAAAACACCAGAAGCTCACCACAGCAGCTAAAGATATTTCAGCCAGTCACAACATGACTTCCATTGATAAAAGTACAAAAATTCTTTTTATATTTAGCAGATCAAATGATCATGACAGTTTGTCACCAAGCAGCAGGACACATAGATTCAGACAATACAGACTTATTTTCCCTTCTCATTACAAACATGGAGACACTGATCCACCTGAGCAGTCATGCTGAAGTACACACAATGTCCTACTCACACAATAATCTCATCACTCAGGACATTCAGACTGCAGATGAACAACTTTATACCCCACCACTCACTCTAATGAAGACACAAAGAGAACATTTACTCACAGGAAAGTGGACTAAGCTCCATCCTGTTCCTCTAACGACTTACTAACTAACTGAGCAGTGGTGTGTGTTACAACTTTACCACTTCCTGTGTTTTTACTGAGAGAGAGAGAGAGAGAGAGAGAGAGAGAGAGAGAGAGAGAGAGAGAGAGAGAGAGAGAGAGAGAGAGAGAGAGAGAGAGAGAGAGAGAGAGAGAGAGAGAGAGAGAGAGAGAGAGAGACCTACACATTCAAAAGGCACTTGGAAACTGGAAGGAACTTTGACAGGAGGTGGCTTAGTGGTGGCTAGTGGTGGAAGCTGGTGGCTTAGTGGTTAGCACTTTTGCCTCACACCTCCAGGGTTGGGGGTTCGATTCCCGCCTCCGCCATGTGTGTGGAGTTTGCATGTTCTCCCTGTGCTTCGGGGGTTTCCTCCGGGTACTCTGGTTTCCTCCCCTGGTCCAAAGACATGCATTGTAGGTTGATTGGTATCTCTAAATTGTCTGTAGTGTGTGATTGTGTGTGTGTGTGTGTGTGCCCTGCGATGGGTTGGCACTCCGTCCAGGGTGTATCCTGCCTTGATGCCCAATGATGCCTGAGATAGGCACAGGCTCCCCGTGACCCGTGAATAGTTCGGATAAGGGGTAGACAATGAATAAATGGTTTGTTATGCAGGGTTTTTTTACAGCATTGAGTAGGTAAAAGGATGGTTCCTAAGTGTGTGACACCCTAAACCAAAACTGCTACCACCACATTTTGCAGCTCCATGCAATAGCCTCTGGTATATGTCTAGTTGATCAGGCATTTATACTACAGCAAGAACATGACCCAAAACATACCTCCAGGCTGTGTCAGAGCTACTCTAAAAGAAGGCTTCAAATTATGGAATGACCAGCACAGTCACCAGACTTAATCACCATCAAGCTGGTTTGGGATGAACTTGACAGAAGGATGAAAGCAAAGCAAGAACTTTACCAATAATATTTGATTTCTGTTGTAAAATAAATGCCACGAATGGTATGTTGGCTGTTATAACTGCAAAAGTTGGCTATTTTGATGAGTCAAAAATTTAGACTAGATTTCGTTAAACAAAAGTATTGCATGGTTTCTTTTTTTGTCCAATTGCTCTTTTGTTCTATGCTTAAGATTAAAAAATGGAGGTGCTTTAAAACTTCGTACCGGTAGTGTGTATCAATCCCCCACCCACCTCACCTTCAGACTCTGCCTGACTAACAGAACAGGGGTTTGTTTGTGTTAAAGCATGACCACTTCCTGTTTCCTTACAGTGAGAAAGAGAGAGGGGATGATAGGGTGGGCTGTATGTATGTGGCCTACATTTTAGGTGACACAGATGCGGTAGCTCCTGTTCCCTTATTAAGACTGTTAAGATTTATGACTTAGACAGGAAACCCTATAATGTTTCATTTACGAGAATAATTTGTATTCAATAATATCACAAATAGTAGCAGTATAGTAAATATACAAAATGTGCATTATTTCTCACTGTCCATTTATTTATTTATTATTATACACTTGTCCATTCATGCAGCCACTGGCAGCAGCACAATGCATTCATGTACAAACACACACACCTAACACCAAACAGGGCTCGATCAGTTAAATTTTCTTTTTTCTGCTGCTGATTTCCAGTTTTTAATCATTAAATGCCTAATAGTGAGCAAGGAATGAAAACGTCCTAGACTGCACAATGCAAGGTGTTAATATTTTTTGTGATCCATGTATGTAATGTGCACAGCAAGGCAAAAGCACATAAAAGGGTTGCAATACCTGCTGGCTTCATTTATAGTTGCTTCAACGTATCTGCTCTCAGTATACGCTGAGCTCCAGACAAAGAGGTATCGAGCTGCAACATTCTTTAGAAATTATATTTGCAAGTTTTGGGTATAAATAGGTTGTCTGTGTGGTTCTCTATACAGTTCAAAAAATGAGCCAAGGCTGAGTTTGTATACTTGCATCTGGAATCTTTATTCTACACACAAACAATGCAGAGTGAGAGTAGTCAGCCAAGTTGGTTACAGTTAATTATAAAAAATGAATAATGATATATATTTTGGTCAAATAAAGATGAAGGGCAGGGTTTGGTGCATAGAGATAAGACAAAGCATTAAGAAGATTGACTGCAGGTGCAGTATGCCCACCTACAACTCTGATTTGAGAAAAAGGTTGGAAAAAACAAAGGAGCTACCAAAATGGTGTAATCAATCAAATAACTATTTTAACTAACCCAGGACAAATAAAGTATTAAAATGGGAATTGATTTTCACAACTTTTCACAACAGAGGCTAGTCTTCGCTTAATTATGTATAAATTCACAGATTTTTTTTCTTCTCAGATTAACAATAAAATTTTATTCGTCCCATACACAGAATGACATAGGAAAATTATTTTTGTCTGTCAATGTCATCAATATAGAACCAATAAGAATGAAAAATAAATCAGGTGTAGAAGCTCCATTAAAATAATAATAATAATAATAATTTAAAAATATTCTAAGAATAGAATTTCAATAAAATTATAGAAACAGGAATATCTATACAGTTGAGAAAAATTGTATATTTGATTGCAAATTGATGGTAGAACAATGTGACTGAACAATGTGCTGATGTATGCAGTTATAGTGCAAAACGTGTGCTTGTTTAAAAAATGTCTGGTAGGGATAGTATGTGTAGAGTAGGCAAGACTCTGAACACACCACCATCTGGAGATCCTGCCTCTTTTTCTTAGTTGCAAAACCAGGCTGTGATGCTTCCCACA
>JAUCMX010000246.1:0-15109 GCA_033459395.1 Hemibagrus guttatus | reverse complement strand
GCTGAAGCGAACTTGGGTTCTGCAGCAGGACAATGATCCAAAACACACCAGCAAGTCCAACTCTGAATGACTGAAGAAAAACCAAATGAAGACTTTGGAGTGGCCTAGTCTGTCAGGTTTTTGGTGTCTAGTGCTCTTTCAGTGCTCCTTATAGGGCTCCTCAGATCCAGATCATCATCGGAGGGATAAAAATACAATGAAAAGGACAAAACATAAAGGGAAGCTCGAAAGGGAAACTCGGAACTCGGAACTCGAAAGGGAAACTGGGAGGGAAACTTGGGACTCGAAACAAAAACAAAGAGAAGGAGAGACTCCCGAGGAGAAGAAGGCAGATCCCGAAGCCCGAGCACAAAACAGAGACAGCACCAAAAGCCCACCCGAAAAGCCGGCCACATAACCTCTAACGCCGACTACAGACAATTAAAGATCCCCAACCCCGAAACCGAGAAACAAAGAGACTTAAATACCCACACCCGAACGAGACACATGTGAAAGCAATACACTAATTGCACAGGCGAGGGGCTTCCCGAGGATCTCTAGCGTCCAAAAACAAAACAGCCCAAAACCTGACATAGTCAAAGTCCTGACCTCAATCCAATTGAGGTGCTGTGACATGACCTTAAAAAGGTGGTTCATGCTCGAAAACCCTCCAATGTGGCTGAATTACAACAATTCTGCAAAGATGAGTGGGCCAAAATTCCTCCACAGCGCTGTAATAGACTCATTGCAAGTTATGGAAAATGCTTATTGCAGTTGTTGCTGCTAAGGGTGGCCCAACCAGTTATTAGGCTTAGGGGGCAAACATTTTTTCACACAGTGCCATGTAGTTTTGGCTTTTGGTAACTTGTGTTATCTTTGAGTAATATTTAAATGTGTTTGATTATCTGAAAGATCAAAGTGTGACAACCTGCAAAAAAATAAGAAATGAGGAAGGGGGCCAACACTTTTTCACACCACTGTATTGGCTGTTTAAATATTTAGTAGGGTAGCCCCCAGACAAAAACACTAGTTTAATATTAGTTATGTATGTAAAAAAAAAAAAAAAAAAAAAAATTTTATATGTAACAAGGAGGAAGGTTTAGGCTTTATGTAGAGGAAATAATGGCTCAGAACTTATTCAATGAAGTAAGTCCTTATATAGTCCATAAAGATGAATGAGAGCTGTAGGTCTCATGTCTGGTCTTCAGACGTTTTCTGTATTGAGTTTTGTATTTGGACTTGGCTTGGCCTTGGGCATTAGTCTTTCTAAATATGGTCTTGGTCTTGACCACTAATTATTTTTATTAAAATAAAAATAACGTTCATGTTATCTTTTTTTTGCATGCACAAATGTTACTAAAACGTTAAAACATTTTTATATGGCTTTAAAACAGGGTCATTAACAGAGAGCACAATGGTGGCCAACCATTGTGAACAGAATAGTAATAGCAAGCATGCTTATTAGTAGACAGTGTGAAATGCACTAAATTGAGAAAAGACTTTTTTCTTTTTTGCAAGATTGGAGCACTGAATCAAACATGCAGTGGAATGTAGTATGCTTTTATTTCTCTCATTATAGTCTAACATAGTGTTTTGTTTTAGAAACATCGCTTTATAATGCCTCTGTGCAAAGGATTTGCACTTTACAACTTGACCTTGCTTCTACATAACAAGACTTTGCTACTGCTCCTCATTACTTCAATTATCCTGAAACATTCCTTGACCAATTGGTCTTTGTCTCTGACAAAGATTCAACTGTGACTTATTGACCAAATAAATTCAGAATTTATGCAGGCAGTCTGACTGTTTTTGTCCTCTGCAAGGTGACCCCTGGGGCATACCTCATGATTTATTTACAAGGAGCTGAAAGGAGCAAATTTGGTGGAAGCAATGTGTCTGCAATTATATTTGTGCCCAGTGTCATGCTTATAAAAAACAGTTGTCACACATGTAATTTGCTGTCTCAACCCTTTGTCATACTTCTATAATAATAAAAAAAAATAATAATAATAATAATAATAATAATAATAATAATAATTTTTCTTCTTCTTCTTCTTTCGGCTTTTCCCTTCAGGGGTCGCCAAGCGAATCATCTCTCTCCACCTATCCCTATCTTCTGCATCCTCAACACTTGCACCCACTAGCTTCACATCCTCATTAATTCCATCCATATACCTCCTCTTTGGCCTTCCTCTTGCCTCCTGCCTGGCAGCTCCATGTCCAACATTCTCCTACCAATATACTCACTCTCCCTCCTCTGAACATGTCCAAACCATCTTAATCTGGTCTCCCTAACTTTGTCCCCCAAACGTCCAACATGAGCTGTCCCTCTGATGTACTCGTTCCTAATCCTGTCACTCCCAAAGAGAACCTCAACATCTTCAGCTCTGCTACCTCTAGCTCTGACTCCTGCTCTTCCTCAGTGACACTGTCTCTAAACCATACAGCAGGGCCGGTCTCACCACTGTCCTGTACACCTTCCCCTTGATTCTCGCTGATATTTTCTGATCACACAGAACTCCCGACACCTTTCTCCACCCATTCCAACCTGCCTGCACTGCTTCTTTACCTCTTTCCCACACTCTCCATTACTCTGGACTGTTGACCCCAAATACTTGAACTCCTGTCCTTCTTCACCTCTTCACCCTGAAACCCTTTACTGTTCCACTTCCCTCCCTTTCATTCACACACATGTACTCAGTTTTACTAGACTGACTTTCATTCCTCTTCTCTCCAGCGCAAACCTCCACCTCTCCAGGTTTTCCTCCACCTGCTCCCTGCTCTCACTACAGATCACAATGTCATCTGCAAACATCATTGTCCAAGGACACTCCTGTCGACCTCCTCTGACAACTGGTCCATCACTATAGCAAACAGGAAGGGGCTCAGAGCCGATCCCTGATGCAGTCCCACCTCCACTTTAAACTCCTCTGTCTGATACAGCACACCTCACCACTGTCCTGCTCCTCTCATACATGTCCTGCACCACTCTGACATACTTCTCTGCTACTCCTGACTTCCTCATACATTACCACAGCTCTTCTCTTGGCACCCTGTCATAGCTTTCTCCAAGTCTACAAACACACAGTGCAACTCCCTCTGACCATCCCCATACTTCTCCATCAAAATTCTCGGAGCAAAAATTGCATCTGTTGTGCTCTTTCTGGGCATGAAGCCATACTGCTGCTCCAAATTTCCACTACCTTTCCCTTTAAACCCAGCTTCCACTACTCTTTCCCATAGCTTCATTGTATGGCTCATCAACTTTATCCCCCTATATTACTGCAACTCTGCACGTCACCCTTATTCTTAAAGATCGGCACTAACACACTTCTTCTCCATTCCTCAGGCATCCTCTCACTCTCTAAAACCCTGCTGAACAAACTAGCTAAAAATTCCACTGCTGCCTCTCCCAGACACTTCCAGACCTCCACCGGGATGTCATCAGGACCAACTGCCTTTCCACTTTTCATCCTCTTCAAAGCCTTCCTGACTTCATCCTTCCTAATCTTATCTACTTTCTGTTCCACAGAGTTCACCCCTTCTACTCTTTTTTCCCTCTCATTTTCCTCATTCATCAGCTCCTCAAAGTATTCCTTCCATCTCCTCTGTACACTCTCCTCACTTGTGAGCACCCTTCCATCTCTATCCTTAATAACTCTAACTTGCTGCACATCCTTCCCATCTCGATCCCTCTGCCTAGCTAACCTGTACAAGTCCTTCTCTCCTTCTCTAGTGTCTAACCTAGTGTACAACTCGTCATATGCCTTCTGCTTGGCCTTAGACACCTCCCTCTTCACTCTGCGCTGTAACTCCTTGTATTCCTGTCTATTCTCTTCAGTCCTGTCCATGTCCAACTTCTTCTTGGCTAACCTCTTCCTCTGGATACTATCCTGAACTTCCTCATTCCACCACCAAGTCTCCTTATCTTCTTTCCTCCTTCCAGATGACACACCCAGCACCTTTCTCCCTGTCTCCCTGATCACTTCTGCTGTAGTTTCCCAGTCATCTGGCAGCACTACCTGACCACCCAGAGCCTGCCTCAACTTCTGTCTAAATTCCTCACAACATTCCTCCTTTTTCAGCTTCCACCACTTGGTTTTCTTCTCTATCTCTATCTTTGACCTCTTCGTCTTACAGGCCATCAAAGTCATCCTACACACCACCATCCTATGCTGTCTGGCTACACTCTCTCCCACTACCACTTTACAGTCATTAATCTCTTTCAGATTGCCTCTTCTACATAGGATGTAGTCTACCTGTGTTCTCCTACCTCCACTCTTGTAAGTCACTCTATGCTCCTCCCTCTTCTGAAAATAAGTGTTAACCACACCCATGTCCATCCTCTTAGCAAAGTCCACTACCATCTGTCCTTCTAGGTTCCTTTCCTTAACTCCAAACTTGCCCATCACCTCCTCATCACCTGTGTTCCCCTCACCAACATGTCCATTAAAATCTGCTCCTATCACCACTCTCTCACCCGTGGGAATACTCTCCATCACCTCATCTAATTCACTCCAGAATCTCTCTTTCCCCCCTAACTCACAACCTACCTGTGGGGCATAACCACTAACAACATTCAACATCACCCCTTCAATCTCTAACTTCAGACTCATCACCCTGTCTGACACTCTCTTCACCTCCAGGACATTCCTCACAAACTCCTCCTTCAGGACCACACCTACCCCATTTCTCTTACTATCCACACCATAATAAAACAGCTTGAATCCTGCTCCTATACTACAAGCCTTGCTACCCTTCCACCTGGTTTCCTGTACACACAGTATATCCACCTTCCTTCTCTCCATCATATCAGCCAGCTCTCTACCTTTCCCTGTCATAGTACCAACATTCAGAGTTCCTATTCTCAGTCCTACACTCTTACCTTCCCTCTTCTCTCTCTGTCTGTGCACTCTCCTCCCTCCTCTACTTCTTGACCAACAGTAGCCCAATTTCCACGGCGCTCTGTAGGTCAACGGCGCCGATGGCGGTCGTTGTTAACCCGGGCCTCGACCGATCTGGTAGAAATTCGTACTGACGATTCGCATGTTTAAATTTGGCAATGTTTTACCCGGATGCCCTTCCTGACGCAACCCTCTCTATTTATCCGGGCTTGGGACCGGCACAGAATCACTGGACTGTGACCCCCATGGCTAGATTAATAATAATAATAATAATAATAATAAAAATAATAATAATAATAATAATAATAATAATATAAAAATTTTTAATTTTTAATAATAATAAAAATAATAATAATAATGCCAGTGATGAAACTCAATAATCAGCAACTAAACATGTTTTGACACACATCTTTGCTGCAACTCTAGGATTAGTATCAGCAGGGCCTCGATAATTACTGTCTGTCTCTCCACTGAATCTTCATTATTATAGCTATCATTTCATAAGGTGTTCTATGAGGTCCCTGTATGTAAATTATAGATATGAATGAAAACCCAATGGGCACCAAGAAAGAGCATCTCCTTTCCCAAGAAATCATAGACAGCTGTCAGGGGGAGAAAATCACTTCTCTGCACCTCAGAAACCTGTGATTCATGGATTGAGACCTGTGTACAGATGTTAGCTAGTCTGGAGCTTCTCTGTAAGAATGTATGATGCCTGGTGGCCGACATGCTGCAATTTCTTTTTCTTTCACCTGTTGGTGGCAGCAGAATTAGCAGACACAGATAACTAAAATCAAGAGACTTATTTTTTCTCTGGCTACATTATAAAAATTAATTTAACAGAATTATATTTTATTTATGACTACACACCAAGTAAAGGAGCTGCAATTAGGTGACCAAATGTATTTTATTCTGGCCTTAAGCAAACTGTTCAGTGGGGCTAATCCAGAAGAGAAATTTGCACAAAATATCAGAGCAATCCTCTTGGGCTCTTTTAGGAAGAAGAAGATGCCATTAACTGCAAAGGAGGTCAAACCTTTTGACAAATTTAGCTGCCCTAACATGATCTATACAGTTGCATACCTAGGAAGATAATTTGCATCAAGCTTTGTAACAGCATTTACTTTGCAGAAGTCTGTACTAGACTTCAGGTTTTTTAATTAACAAACTTGGAGAAGTTCAGACAGAGGAAGAAGGCTTAGCCATGCCATGTTCCAGCATGTAATCTACCTCAGATTCTAATATTTTTTTCCTTGTTCTTTTAAATTAAGCCCCCGAAAAAAAAATTAAAGGGTTTAAAAATTAAAAAAAGTTATTAACTGCTTACAGTTAGTCTCATCCAAGTGTCCCAATAAAACAGCCAATTTACCCAAAGCATTTGAATTCTTAAGCCAAGGTTATAGTATCCCATTTTCCAGCACACCTCCATCCTCCTCAAGTGTTGTTACTACCCAAAACAAACTAGAGTTTACAGTGCTGGTCAAAATAATTGGATAACTACACAATGAGGGTTCACCTAAATTCAAAGAAACTTTCAAATTCAAAATCACAAGCAGCTTAAGTATGGCATATCAGTCAGACAATTCTGTTCTGAAACCTGCTTAACAACAGAATAAGGATAACAAAAGTTAGCCTGAAATGGTGATTCCAATGGGCAATAACACCAAAACCTAATCACTTGGATTGTACTCATATCATTCAACATTTCTGTCATATTTTTTTCTTTTTTTCTGAGACAGTTCTAGGTTTTCCTTAGCTAACTAACATATTATTATTTTTTTATGGTATTATATTTTATGGTGGATCCTGGGACTTCCACTGCTCTTGAATTACAGCCAAAGGCACAAACACAAGGTCATTTGGACTAAACCCTGTGCTTTCCTGCTCTACTTCTCTGGCTACCAAAAGCAGGCAGGGCAGGCCTTCTTTACATTTACGGCATTTGGCAGACATCATTATCCAGAACTTACATTTATCTCATTTATACAACTGAGAAATTGAGGGTTAGGGCCTTGCTCAACGGCCCAGCAGCAGGAGCTTGTTGGTACTGGATATCGAGCTCACAACCTTCCAATCAGCAGTCTAGCACCATAACCACTGGGCTACCACTTCCCCCACTTCTTTTCAGTTTGCCTTTAATTCAGGGAAATATGCCTGGAGGAATGATTTTAAACATTGATTAAATCACTGCAGTGCACCCTGGCTTTAAGGATGATACACTAAAGATATTTAATTTGAACCAGATGAAATGTGGAGGAAATTTTTATACATTTTTTCTCACTCAATGTGTTTTTCCTCACAAAATGTGTAACAAAATCCTTTACAAATTTCAGAAGTCTCATATCAGACTTCCAATTCTTGATTTTGTGCAGTTTCTTGAATCAGACATTAAATCATAGAAAGAACATGTCTGGGATCTAGTATTTTTAACCTCAAAATACTATAAATATCAAACCCAAAAGTACAACTTGACCTACTGTCAATCAACTCCTTTGCTGACACTTTGACTTCTTTAATTAAGCTTCAATTCTGTTGAGTTTTGTTTGTTCTATTTTTTCATTGTTTCCAGCTCCAACTCTTTCTGCTGTTCAACTTCTTAATTATTTCTGCAATCGTAAGTTATATAAATAAATCATAAGTTATATAAATAAAAGATTACTTTTACCAAGAAGGACTCTTTTATCAAACAAATTTGCCATGAGAATGCTTTTCACAGTGTCATTTAAACGGTTTGATGCGTTCATGTTAAAATGTTCAACAATTTTTAACAAATGATCTTTTATGCATTCCTCAGGCAAATCCTCAGCAGAAAACTATAAATTCTTCTACTACAGAAGCCATGATACCTCACAATTACAAACAGGAGTCAAATGCTTTGCAAAACAGTTGCTAAAGCACACACTGGAGCTTTGCAAAAGTAACTACTACAAGCCCAGTCTTCATGTGATTAGTGGCAAGAGGTTTTTTCAAACTGTAAATCAGTGGGTCTGAAAAGCACCTGATGTGACATGGCATTAATTGTCTCTCAAAATGACCTGTAAATAATAAAACCCTACTAGGAAGTATGAATCTTTATATAATTACATTTATATAGCAGCTCTTAGGTCAGTTTTGTTTTAGAGAATTTTAGACAGATTGAATAAGGAGACATTGTAAATCAGTCTGTTTCAGATGTGACTGAGTCAATTAAATGTCTCTGTTTATTTATGATGGTAATTTGTATGTCTAAAGAATTAGGACCTCTGAAGTGTAATGAATCTTCCATTTTCAGATTCTGCACCATGACTTAGTGCTCAAGGACATGATGTCCACTCCTATCTAGCAACAGCTGATGTAAATGACAGAGAAAGAAAGCAACTCTCTGCCTGCTGAATATTAACAAAGCTCTGCATGCAGGCCAAAAACAATTTGAATTTTGTAGCAGTAAGACTTAATTTAAGATGACATGGATCCTAGAAAAAAGACTTTATCATGATGTGTGCTTTACTCAACCATCAATGTGGTTTGTAAAAACTCACAAAATCTCACAGTTAACACTGGTGTATGTACAAGTCAGAACTATCTTGTGCCATTTGTATTCTATTTCAAATTGACTGGAAACATTTTTTTTCAAAGATGTGAAGAGGTAGAAGCTAGATGTTGAGATTTCTACAAACAGCAGCTGCTAAGAATGAGACCTGGCAAATTGTAGTCTTCATTTTACAGTCACACAAATTCTAATCAGTTTTCAGCTCTAACCATTTTGTGATGGGCTGCTGGTACACTGTGAAGTTTATGATAATGTTATTGGTCACAAATTACATTCCTACCCAACCACTAACTTATATATATATATATATATATATATATATATACCCCTCCTTGAACCGCCACCTTATTGTGGTGGAGGGGTTTGAGTACCCGAATGAACCTAAGAGCCATGTTGTCAGGGGCCTAGTGCTCCTGGTAGGGTCTCCCAAGGCAAACGGGTTCTAGTTGATGGGTCAGACTAAGAACAGTTCAAAACCTTTATGGAAATAAAATCAAGGACCATTACGTCGCCCGGACTGGCGTCACCGGGGCCCCACCCTGGAGCCAGGCCTGGTTTGGGGCACGCAGGCGAGCGCCTGGTGGCGAGTCTTTGCCTGCAGGACTCAGCCAGGCACAGCCCGAAGAAAAGACGTAGGCCCACCTTCCTGTAGGCCCACCACCCGCAGGAAGGAGCATAAAGGACCGGTGCAATGTGTTTTGGGTAGCAGTTATGGGCGGGGGCCCCGACAACCCAAACCTTGGATAAAGAATCTGGCTTTTGGGACATGGAATGTCACCTCACTGGGGGAGAAGGAGCCTGAGCTGGTGAGGGAGGTTGAGTCGGTACCGGCTAGAGATAGTCGGGCTTGCCTCCACGCACAGCCTGGGCTCTGGAACCCAACTCCTTGAGAGAGGTTGTACCCTCTTCTTCTCTGGAGTGCCCATGGTGAGAGGGTGGGCTTGCTTATAGCCCCCCAGCTCAGCCGCCATGTGCTGGAGTTTTCCCCGGTAAATGAGAGGGTTGTTTCCCTGTGCCTTTGGGCCGGAGATAGGTGTCTCACTGTTGTTCGGCTTATGGGCCGAACGGCAGTGTGAAGTACACAACCTTCTTGGAGACCTTGCGAGAGGTGCTAGAAGGTGCTCTGACTGGGTACTCCATAGTTTTGCTTGGACACTCGGGTGAAGAGAGGGGCGGAGCTGTCAACCGATCACCACCTGGTGGTGAGTTGGATCCTCTTACGGAGGAGGATGCCGGACAGACTTGGCAGGCCCAAACGTATTGTGAGGGTCTGTTGGGAACGTCTTGCTGATTCCTCTGTTAGGGGGGTCTTCAACTCCCACCTCCGGGAGAGTTTCAACCAGATCCCGAGGGAGGTTGGGGACATTGAGTCTGAGTGGACCATGTTCTCCTCCTCCATTGTTGATGCAGCCATCCGGAGCTGTGGCCATAAGGTCTCTGGTGCTGGTCGCGGCAGCAATCCCCGAACACAGTGGTGGACACTGGAAGTAAGGGATGCCGTCAAGCTGAAGAAGGAGTCCTATTGAGCCTGGTTGGCTCGGGGGACTCCGGAGGCAGCTGAGGCATACCGGCAGGCCAAGCGAACTACAGCCGTGGTGGTCTCAGAAGCAAAAACTTGGGTCTGGGAGGAGTTCGGTGAGGCCATGGAGAAGGACTATCGGATGGTCTCGGAGAAATTCTGGCAGACCGTTCGGTGCCTCAGAAGGGGTAAGCAGCTCTCTGCCAACACTGTTTACAGTGAAAGTGGAGAGTTGCTGGCCTCGACTGGGGATATTGTCGGATGATGGAAGGAATACTTCGAGGATCTCCTCAACCCCACTGACACGCCTTCCGTAGAGGAACCAGAGGCCAAGGACTCAGAGGTAGATTCATTCATCACCCAAGCTGAGGTCACTGAGGTAGTTCAGCAGCTCCTTGGTGGCAAGGCACCGGGGGTGGATGAGATTTGCCCTGAGTACCTTAAGTCTCTGGATGTTGTGGGGCTGTCTTGGCTGACATGTCTCTGCAACATAGCATGGTGGTCAGAGACAGTGCCTTTGGACTGGGTGACTGGGGTGGTGATCCCTCTTTTTAAGAGGGTGTGTTCCAACTATAGGGGATCACACTCCTCAGCCTCCCAGGGAAAGTCTATTCCAGAGTACTGGAGAGGAGAGTCCGACCGTTAGTCGAACCTTGGATACAGGAGGAGCAATGCGGTTTTTGACCTAGTCGTGGAACACTGGACCAGCTCTATACTCTCCACAGGGTGCTCGAAGGGTCGTGGGAGTTTGCCCAACCAGTCCACATGTGTTTTGTGGACTTGGAGAAGGCTCTCGACCGTGTCCCTTGTAGCATTCTGTGGGAGGTGCTCTGGGAGTACGGGGTCTGTGGCCCTCTGTTAAGGGCTGTTCGGTCTCTATATAACCGGAGCAGGAGCTTGGTTCGCATTGCCAACTGTAAGTCAGATCTGTTCCCAGTGCATGTTGGACTCCAACAGGGCAGTCCTTTGTCACCGGTTCTGTTCATTGTTTTTATGGACAGAATTTCTAGGCGCAGCCAGGGGCTGGAGGGAGTCCGGTTTGGGGACCACAGGATTTCATCGCTGATTTTTGCAGATGATGTTGTCCTGTTGGCTCCTTCAAGCCTGGACTTACAGCATGCACTGGGGCGTTTTTCAGCTGAGTGTGAAGCGGCTGGGATAAGGGTCAGCACCTCCAAATCGGAGGCCATGGTTCTCGATCGGAACAAGGTGGCTTGCACCCTCCAGGTTGGAGGGGAGGTCCTTCCTCAAGTGGAGGAGTTTAAGTATCTTGGGGTCTTGTTCACGAGTGAGGGAAGGATGGATCGTGAGATTGACAGATGGATCGGTGCAGCGGCAGCAGTAATGCGGTCTATGTACTGGTCTGCTGTGGTGAAGAAGGAGCTGAGCTGGAAGGCGAAGCTCTCAATTTACCAGTTGATCTGCGTTCCTACTCTCACCTATGGTCATGAGCTCTGGGTCATGCCCGAAAGGGTAAGATCCCGGATACAAGCAGCCGAAATGAGCTTCCTCTGTAGGGTGGTGGGGCACTCCCTTAGAGATAGGGTAAGGAGCTCTGTCAACTGGGAGGAGCTCGGAGTAGAGCCGCTCCTCCTCCACATCAAAAGGGGGCAGTTGAGGTGGCTCAGGCATCTGTTTCGGATGCCTCCGGGACGTCTCCCTGGAGAGGTGTTCCGGGCATGCCCCACCGGGAAGAGGCCCCAGGTAAGAACCAGGACACGCTGGAGAGGCTGGAGATCCGGAAGAGCTGGAGGAAGTGTCTGGGGAGAGGAAGGTCTGGGCATCCCTGCTTAGACTGCAGCCCCTGCGACCCGGCTCCGGATAAGCGGAAGACAATGAATGAATGAATGAATGAATGAAAGAAATATATATATGTATACACAATATATATATATATATATATATATATATATATATATATGTATACTATATATATATATATATATATATATATATATATACATATATATATATATATATATATATATATATATATATATATATATATATATATATATATATATATATATATATATATATATATACATATATATATATATATATATATATATATATATATATATATATATATATATATATATATATATATATATATATATGTATATATATATGTATATATATACATATATACATACATACAGTGGTGTGAAAAAGTGTTGGCCCCCTTCCTGATTTCTTATTTTTTTGCATGTTTGTCACACTTTAATGTTTCAGATAATCAAACACATTTAAATATTAGTCAAAGATGGCACAAGTAAACACATCATGCAGTTTTTAAATGAAGGTTTTTATTATTAAGGGAAAACAAAATCCAAAACTACATGGCCCTGTGTGAAAAAGTATTTGCCCCCTAAGCCTAATAACTGGTTGGGCCACCCTTAGCAGCAACAACTGCAATCAAGCTTTTCGATAACTTGCAATGAGTCTGTTACAGCGCTGTGGAGGAATTTTGGCCCACTCATCTTTGCAGAATTGTTGTAATTCAGCCACATTGAAGGGTTTTCGAGCATGAACCACCTTTTTAAGTTTATGCCACAGCATCTCAATCGGTTTGAGGTCAGGACTTTGACTAGGCCACTCCAAAGTCTTCATTTTGTTTTTCTACAGCCATTCAGAAGTTAACTTGCTGGTGTGTTTTGTATCATTGTCCTGCTGCAGAACCCAAGTTCGCTTCAGTTTGAGGTCACAAACAGATGGCCGGACATTCTCCTTCAGGATTTTTTGGCAGACAGCAGAATTCATGGTTCCATTTATCACAGCAAGTCTTCCAGGTCCTGAAGCAGCAAAACAGCCCCAGACCATCACACTACCACCACCATATTTTACTGTTAGTATGATGTTCTTTTTCTGAAATGCGGTCTTACTTTTACGCCAGATGTAATGGGACACAAACTTTCCAAAAAGTTAAATTTTTGTCTCGTCAGTCCACAGAGTATTTTTCCAAAAGTCTTGGGGATCATCAAGATGTTTTCTGGCAAAACTGAGACGAGCCTTTATGTTCTTTTTGCTCAGCAGCAGTTTGGAACTCATGCAAACCATTCAAACCATGCACACATGAACACTCATGAACACTCACCTTAATGGAGGCAAGTGAGGCCTGCAGTTCTTTAAATGTTGTTGTGGGGTCTTTTGTGACCTCCTTGATGAGTTGTCACTGCGCTCTTGGGGTAAATTTGGTCGGCCGGCCACTCCTGGGAAGGTTCTCCACTGTTCCATGTTTTTGCCATTTGTAGGTAATGACTCTCACTGTGGTTCGCGGCAGTCCCAAAGCTTTAGAAATGGCTTTATAACCTTTTCCAGACTGATAGATCTCAATTACTTTCTTTCTCATTTGTTTTTGAATTTCAGCATGATGTCTAGCTTTTGAGGATCTTTTGGTCTACTTCACTTTGTCAGGCAGGCCCTATTTAAGTGAGTTCTTGATTGCGAACAAGTGTGGCAGTAATCGGGCCCTGGGTGTGGATAGAGAAATTGAACTCAGGTGTGATAAACCACAGTTAAGTTATGTTTTAACGGGGGGGGGCAAACACTTTTTCACACAGGGCCATGTAGTTTTGGATTTTGTTTTCCCTTAATAATAAAAACCTTCATTTAAAAACTGCATGATGTGCTTACTTGTGTTATCTTTAACTAATATTTAAATGTGTTCGATTATCTGAACATTAAAGTGTGACAAACATGCAAAAAAATAAGAAATCAGGAAGGGGGCCAATATATATATATACTATATACAAAAATATATATATATATATATATATATATAGTCTCGTCAGTCCACAGAGTATTTTTCCAAAAGTCTTGGGGATCATCAAGATGTTTTCTGGCAAAACTAATGTAATTTGTGACCAAAAACATTATCATAAACTTCACAGTGTACCAGCAGCCCATCACAAAAAGGTTAGGACTGAAAACTGATTAGAATTTGTGTGACTGTGAAATGAAGACTACAATTGGTGGTTGGGTAGGAATGTAATTTGCATATATATTGTAACTATATATATATATATATATATATATATATATATATATATATATATATATATATATATATATATATATATAGTTACAATATATATGCAAATGTATATATATATTTACCTGCTAGATTTGCCTTATATATATATATATATATATATATATATATATATATATATATATATATATATATATATGTATATATATATATATATATATAGTTGTTTTCATGTTGTCATTAACTGCCTCTCTGAAGATATTCATTGAAAGGTTGTTTTCTCAAGACTCTGACCTCTTCAGTAGGCTGTTTTATCAGCATCTGAGATAAGGCCTATTATGGTTTAGCTTGGTATTATAAAGCTTGGTGGGAATTATGGTACCGAATGCTGAACTGTAATTTATGACCAGCATCTTTACATTATTGCTTTTCTCCTCAAGGTGGCTAAGGATGATGTGCAATGGTAGTCTTCTTAAAACAAGTCACCACAAGCAAGCACAGATAGGGGCTAGCTTTAGGGAAAATCTTTTTTTCACTCATTTTTATTTTAATTTGATCTAACAACAATATGTCAAATGAAATGATCATATTTCCATCAGAATGCTAACATGCTCATCCCAAGAACAAGAGAATATCTGATGTATAATACTAAGTGAATGTTTTAATTCAATTCAATTCAATTCAATTTTATTTTTATAGCGCTTTTAACAAAGAGCATTGTCTCAAAGCAGCTTTACAGAACATAAAAAACAATAAACATACAAACAAACAGTCCTAGATGTTAGACAAAATTTTCCCTAGTGAGCGAGCCTGAGGTGACTCAGGCGACTGTGGCAAGGAAAAACTCCCTCAGATGGTATTAGGAAGAAACCTTGAGAGGAACCAGACTCAAAAGGGAACCCATCCTCATCTGGGTGACACACGGAGAGTGTGATATGAACAATGTCCTTTCTGCATTAGTTGTGTGATGCAGATACAGCATGTGTAGAATGTTATGTGTAAAATGTCCACATAGGGTTGGCAGTGCTGCTTTGAATACTCCAGTCCTCAGAAAGCAGAACCCGGCTGGAGCTGGACCATCTCTGGATGCCACCGGAGCTGGCACAATCTCTGTGTGACTCGGGGGTGGGTAGAAGAAGGGAAACAAATGGAAAGGGATTAGCGTAGCTGCTATTCATGATATT
>JAUCMX010000245.1:0-15274 GCA_033459395.1 Hemibagrus guttatus | reverse complement strand
TAGCAATCCAGCGGAGAGCGGCCCTACCTATTCCAACTCTAAACGGAGTTTTGGAATCCTTCAGGCAGCCATCAGGCTTCTACTGGGTTGGTTCCCCAAGGGGTGAGGCATAAGCCCCTCCCCAGCTTGGATTTTGGTGGATTTGGATGGGTTATCCCATCTTTTAGTATCGTTTTATCGAGGACGGTATATTGTTTGTCCTCGGTGGAATGTTATTAAGTGGAAAGGGGAGATTGAGTTGTGCGTGGCAAAAAAAAACGGGATGTCGATAGCTAGAACGGTTCCCGAGATATTAACATTTAAAGTTGTCATTTTAAGATGGACCAGAATCCTCTCTGTGCATATTTGACACAGACACGGTCCAAACTCATGAATATTCATGAGGTGGCACCTTGTGTAATAATGGTGTGATTACACAGCCATTACAGGTAACAGTGCATGGGGTGGGTTAAGGTTAGGGCTTGGGGTTAGGATCAGGGCTAGCGTTAGCATCTGAGCTAAAGTAGGGTTTATGGATGTTAGGGTTAGCGTTAGAGTAGCATTAGCATGTTAGTATTAGCATGCAGGCTAAAGTAGGGGTAAAGATTGAAGTTAGGGTTAGTGTTAGCATGTTAGCATTAGCATGTTAGCATGTAGGCTAAAGTAGCAGAAAAGGTTGAAATTAGGGTTTTAGGGTGTTAGTGTTAGCATGTTAGCATGTTAGCATGTTAGCATGTAGGCTAAAGTAGCGGAAAAGGTTGAAATTAGGGTTTTAGAGTGTTAGGGTTAGTATTAGCATGTTAGCATTAGCATGTTAGCATGTTAGCATGTAGGCTAAAGTAGCAGAAAAGGTTGACATTAGGGTTTTAGGGTGTTAGGGTTAGTGTTAGCATGTTAGCATTAGCATGTTAGCATGTTAGCATGTAGGCTAAAGTAGCAGAAAAGGTTGAAATTAGGGTTTTGGGGTTAGTGTTAGCATGTTAGCATATAGGCTAAAGTAGCAGAAAAGGTTGAAATTAGGGTATTTAGGAGGTTAGGGTTAGGGTTGGGTTAGCATTCTAGCATTGGCATGTTAGTGTTAGCAGGCTGGCTAAAGTGGGGGTTAGGATAGGGTTAGGGTTAGGGTTAGGATAGGTTAGGGTTATGACCGCAGCTCCAGGCCTCATGTCCAGATCTCAGCTGGGTTGGGGTTAAGGGGTTGGGATTAGGGTTAAGGGGTTAGGGTTAGGGTTTAGGGGTTAGGGTTAGGGTTAAGGGGTTATGGTTAGCGTTTAGGAGTTGGGGTTAGGGTTAAGGTTAAGGGGTTATGGTTAGGGTTTAGGGGTTGGGGTTAGGGATAGGAAAGATGCCAGGATCCAGGACAGCCCAGGGCTTACGTTGTGCACTGGCCTACCCCTAGTCACCAATCACTCACATGTTACCCTTATCACTTACCCATGCCTTTAAATAAGTTTCCTTTTTCATAAATCTGGTGAGCCCATGCCTTTTACCAATAAATTAATAGGCAAATGCCCATTACAATTACTTTTAATGTTTATGGTGGATGCATACCCTTTCTCCATAAACTAGTTGCTCATGAAGTTGTTTGTCTCATGGTGGATGTATATCCTTTATCCATGAGAATGTTTCAAAAAGTTATTCCACTACAGGAAATTAAATGTTTTTCACCTGTTTGTTTGGAGCTCATACCAACCCTCATTTTTCTTCTTGTTTTCAATCTTCCTTTCCACAATTTTATAGACGTCTTTTTGTTTGATAGCAGGTCAGTTGCGCAATATTTCGGCTCATCTAGGCCTTCGTCAGGCTATGACCTGCTATTTTTGGCACCCCCAGCCCATGCTACTCTGTATCAGTGGCACCCCCAAACAAATAGTAGTGGGCAATTCTCCTTTCATGTGTTCTCCTTTTCATGAAGTTTTCTCCCTTCTTTTTTTCAATGAAGTTTTTTAATTGCATTCAAATTAGCTTTTTCATTTTTGGCACCCCCAGCCCATGCTACTCTCCATTACTGGCACCCCCAATCCAACAGTAGGGGGCAATTCTCTCATTACATCAAGATAATGTCCTTACCATGAGGCTTTCTGGCTTGTGACTGGCTTCAATATTTCTGCTGTCTGTTTAAAGGAGAGGCTCCACCCATTTTTTCAAATTCAAAAAACTCACCATCCTCATTGGCTGATTAAAAAAAGGCTCCAAATGTAATAAATTATCTTTCCTTTTTTCCTTTTCAGGGCAGCATCGAGATAATTACCCTACCATGAGGCTTGTGGCTGGCTTCAGTGTTTCTCCCCCTTCTGAATTCTCAGCTTTTATGAACTTAGACTCCGCCCCCCTTTAGATTGCATCGTCCTCTCTCTTTTTCTTTTTCAGGGAAGGTAAGTATTACAATTTCCTTATTTTTCTGAGTTGATTTTTAATTATAATTTTGTCCTTTTTTTCCCTTTTTAGGCCAGGTAAGTATTTGGATCTTCTCAATGGCTCTCTTCCAAATCGTTTTTTTTTCCCAAAATAAACAGGTAAGTATTTTAATGTCCCTTGTTTGTTTGGATTAATATTTGTGTTCTAATTAAATATAACTTATTTTTAGGCCCAATGGGCCCTTTTTTCAATGACCCTTTGCCCTTTTTAGAGTTCCTGATTTGTTTTACAGGTTCATGGAGTGTGCAGAAGTGGCTGTGAGCATGACAACCATAGGTGGCACTGGCTGGATTAGGTTAGGGTTATGACCGCAGCTCCAGGCCTCATGTCCAGATCTCAGCTGGGTTGGGGTTAAGGGGTTGGTATTAGGGTTAAGGGGTTGGGGTTAGGGTTTAGGGGTTGGGATTAGGGTTAAGGGGTTGGGGTTAGGGTTAAGGGGTTATGGTTAGGGTTTGGGTTTAGGGGTGGGAGTTAGGGTTAGGGCTTAGGGTTGGGGTTAGGGATTAGGGTTAGGAATTAGGGTTATGGTTGGGGGTTAGGGGTGGGAGTTAGGGTTAGGGCTTAGGGTTGGGGATTAGGGTTAGGAATTAGCGTTAGGGTTGGAATTGGGGATTAGGATTAAGGGTTGGAATTAGGGTTAGGAATTAGGGTTAGGGTTAGGGGTTGGGGCTGGGGTTTAGGATTGGGGTTGGGGATTAGGGTTGGGGTTGGGGATTAGGGTTATAGACCCCGGACCGTGGTCTCAGTCAGACTGAAACACACGTTGGGCACAGGCCTGCCTGGCATTCCACCCTTGATCATCCCATGTGTCCCTTCTCATTAAGACCCCATGGGTGTTGTGAGCCTAGTCTCCCGATCCATTTTCCTTCTACCCTTCGTCGGGCATTACAAGTCCAATTTTTATTGTGTTCAAGCACCATGCATTTCAGTTCCCCCAAACCATGTTTGCAAAAGTGCTTGACAACCAAAGTGTGTATGTCCCTCCCCTTTCTAATATTGTAGTTATGTTGCATCATTCTGGTGGACAAAGTATTTACTGTTTCACCTACATACTGTAATTTGCATTTATTGCAATAAATTAGGTAAACACAATTAGGGACCCTTGGATTGAATGTGTCCCCAATTGTGAAGACCCCCTTTGGGTTCTGGGGTTGGAAATGTACCGTTTGGGACAGAACTGAGACTCTATTTTGTTCTTCCTTTTATGTTGCTGAGGTGGGGCCAGTGATGCCCTGACTAATTGATACCTTAGGTTGGGATTCTTTTTGTAGGCTGAAATAACCCTATGTCCATGGAGAATTTCCCCCTCCCCCATGAATTTGTTAAAGTTCTCTTTGACTCGTCTATTCAAAATCACACTACTGTCTGAAAAAGTAGAAACAAAGGGGATGATTTCGGTGTCCTCTAATGGTGTTTTCTTTTTCTGTGAGTTGCAGGTCCGGAACAACTTCAGGCACCCCCAGACAGTAGTGGGCAACTGAATCCTTAATTATTGGCACCCCCAGCCCATCCTACTCTGTATCAGGCACCCCCAAGCTAACAATAGTGGGCATTCTCTCTGTAACCTCTATGTAACCTTACCATGAGGTTTACTGGTCTGTGGCTGGGTTCTAGAAGCTCTCTCCCTTCTGGGTTGTCTGCTTTTATAAGCTTGGCTCCACCCCTGGCTAAATAATATTTTTTCCAGAGCAGGTAAGTATTTTAAACTTGTTGTTGCTTTTTTCATCCACTAGATGTCCTCCACGCTCCATTTTTGGGAGCATGACTCTGCTGGATGAATCTAGGGCAAAGTTCATCACTTTTTTTCATGGAGACTTTTTTAGGCAAGAAAATGTTATTAAATTAACATTTTAATGTTTTTTTCTCCATTTTTCAGGGCAGGTGAGTATTTCCTTTTTTCCACAACAGGTAAGTATTTTAATTTTACTTGTTTATATCCACTAATTGTGGCTTTTCCTGTTTTCTAGGTGCTGGTGGTTGAAGCAGTGGAAGAACATTGGTGAAAAGCCCACCAGGACCCAGGCGGCACTGGCTGGTTAGGTTTGTTTTTTGGGGGGTGGGAATTAGGGTTAGGGTTAGGGTTTAGGAAGGGGAAGGGGATGGGGAAAACACCCCAGGCCGTGGTCAGGGTTAGGGTTAGGTTTGTGGAATATACAATGACTCCCCCCCATCACAGCCCAGAAGACTGCGTGGTTGTATAGGGAGACAAGGAAAGTGCACGGGCCGGCGCTTGTTAAGCAATGCTACCGCTCTTGCAAAAGAGGTGATAGCCACTGGACTGAGTGGGTCACAACCTCTTTTATTGCTGCTAAATGTGTGGCCTATTCTACTGATTAAGGTTGTTTTTTATTTGTTTTATTTATTTATTTATTCAGAGAATTTTTGCCCTATGCTAAATTTCAGGACACATCATCAGTAGTGCTCCTCAGATTCTCTGGGTGTTTCGGCCTTTCGTCACTAAACACCCTCCTCTGAGGCGGCCAGCCGCAGGTCGATCACTCCTCGGCTTGTGCCCCCATGTCCAATCAAAAAAGTGATTCATATGGTTTGAATACTAGCTAGATAGCTGCTATAAATTAGGTCACCTTAAAATCTGTTGGATAATGCTGTTATAAGCCTAATTCTATCATTTTAAGCCTATTGATTGACCAATCATATATTAATCCTATGTTTAAAATATATTGGTAAATCCTATGTTTGATCCATAGTGGCTGAAGCTATCTATCGTACTATTTGTTGTTGTCACTACTGCTCCTATTTAGCTATTTCAGTTTAAATTTTTATTACTCTAAATTATGTTTTAGCTAAACTATGAAGATAATAACAGGTGGGTGTGGTGTAGTGCGCCATGGACTGGTGCATGGTCGATGCTAATCATCGGTAAGAAGACTTGGCCCCATTTAAGGTCTGTTGGCCTCAGACCACCACCCTGCGTGCTGTCCAAGTGGACCCAGAGAGGCCGGTTTACCTACCTTGCTCTGCCCGGAATGACTCTCGTTAACACCGCAAGGATTCCCGAGTCACCCGGACAGAGCCTGTGGCTGAGGTCTGTCATCCGAGTGGAATCTAGCTAAATGGCCTTGGCGTCTAGGAGGCCCGTCAGGGTCGCAGACGAGCACCTCTTCGTTAACACCGCAAGGTATCCGAGATGCTCAGAATGTTCCCCTCCTATCTAAACCAGAGGTCCAGAGTGCAGCATGTAAAACACTACCTCCAGATGACTCTGGTCGGGTAGCAATCCAGCGGAGAGCGGCCCTACCTATTCCAACTCTAAACGGAGTTTTGGAATCCTTCAGGCAGCCATCAGGCTTCTACTGGGTCGGTTCCCCAAGGGGTGAGGCGTAAGCCCCTCCCCAGCTTGGATTCTGGTGGATTTGGATGGGTTATCCCATCTTTTGGTATTGTTTTATCGAGGACGGTATATCGTTTGTCCTCGGTGGAAAGTTACTAAATGGATAGGGGAGATTGAGTTGTGCGTGGAAAAAAAAAACGGGATGTCGATAGCTAGAACGGTTCCCGAGATATTAATGTTTAAAGTTGTCATTTTAAGATGGACCAGAATCCTATCTGTGCATATTTGACACAGACACGGTCCAAACTCATGAATATTCATGAGGTGGCACCTTGTGTAATAATGGTGTGATTACACAGCCATTACAGGTAACAGTGCATGGGGTGGGTTAAGGTTAGGGCTTGGGGTTAGCATCAGGGCTAGTGTTAGCATCTGAGCTAAAGTAGGGTTTATGGACGTTAGAGTTAGGGTTAGGGTTAGCGTTAGAGTAACGTTAGCATGTTAGTATTAGCAAGCAGGCTAAAATAGGGGTAAAGATTGAGGTTAGGGTTAGTGTTAGCATTAGCATGTTAGCATGTTAGCATGTAGGCTAAAGTAGCAGAAAAGGTTGAAATTAGGGTTTTAGGGTGTTAGGGTTAGTGTTAGCATGTTAGCATTAGCATGTTAGCATGTTGGCTAAAGTAGCGGAAAAGATTGAAATTAGGGTTTTAGAGTGTTAGGGTTAGTGTTAGCATGTTAGCATTAGCATGTTAGCATATAGGCTAAAGTAGCAGAAAAGGTTGAAGTTAGGGTTTTAGTGTTAGGGTTAGTGTTAGCATGTTAGCATTAGCATGTTAGCATGTTAGCATGTAGGCTAAAGTAGCAGAAAAGGTTGAAATTAGGGTATTTAGGAGGTTAGGGTTAGGGTTGGGTTAGGGTTAGCATTCTAGCATTGGCATGTTAGTGTTAGCAGGCTGGCTAAAGTGGGGGTAAAGATAGTGGTTAGGGTTAGGATAGGGTTAGTGGTTAGGGTTAGGGTTAGGAATTAGGGTTATGTTTGGGATTTAGGGTTAGGGGTTAGGGTTGGGAATTAGGGTTAGGGTAAGGGTTCCCCAGGCCGTGGTCTTAACCAGGTAAGACCGACGTTTGGCACGGGCCTGCCTAAGGTCCATCCGTGGTCCTTGTGTCTCATTTCTCATTGAGACCCCAAGGATGCCTTGAGCTCAGTT
The DNA here is from genome assembly GCA_033459395.1 of Hemibagrus guttatus. NCBI lineage: Eukaryota > Metazoa > Chordata > Actinopteri > Siluriformes > Bagridae > Hemibagrus > Hemibagrus guttatus. The sequence goes on along the minus strand of JAUCMX010000245.1, from coordinate 8,377 downwards.
TGATGATCCACTGCTCTTCTGCCCGTCTTCGGGCATTCCGGGTCCAGGTCCTGTTGTGTTGGAGGACCATAGTTCTCAGAGCTTCCAGGCCATGGAGTATAAAGTGTTTGACGACTATAGTTTGTGTATTTTTTCTTTGTCGAATGTTGTATCTGTGTTGGGTCATTCTAGTAGACAGGGTGTTGCCCGTTTCCCCAACATATTGTTTATTGCATTTATTACAATATATTAAATAAATGCAGTTGGAGATATGTTGTGGTAAGGGTGGGCAGATTTTGTAAATTTGTTTTGATTTTGGGTTAGTGATAAACCGTTTGGGCTGGAATTCCGGTAGGTTAACTTCTTTTGTTTTCCAGTCTTCCTGGACTGTTAACTGGCTCTTTACCAGAAAGGGTCCTTCAAATTGTTGTTTTTCTTATATGCTGAGATTATTTTGTACTTGTCCAGTCCCGTTTCCTTAGTTGTGAACTTTTTGAATTTTTTCTTTAATCTTCCTGTTTAGGATGACACTACAGTTTGAGTATGTAGACACAAATAGGATGATTTCCAGGTTTTCCGTTGTGGCTACACCTTCACCTGTCCCACCCCCAAGGAATCTTTTCAGGCAATTTCTCAAAAGAGAACGGGAATATCCCCGCTTCCTAAGAGTTCCGAATAGAATCTTGGTTGCCTTCCAAAAATCCTCTGGATAAGAGCAGATTAAGTGGAACCTCAGGAGCTGCGATTTGAGGCCCCCCTTTGAAGGTGTGCCTTGGATGGAAACTGTTTTTATGTAGGAGTGCATGGGTATCTGTTTCCTTAAAGTAAACTCTAGTCTGTAGCTTGTGTGTGTTTTTGAAATCATCCCCTTTGTAGGTAATCATGTCCAAAAAATTGACTGCTGATTGGTGTAAGTTGTATTTGATTTTGATAGATTCATTGAAGTGGTCAAGATGGTTAACAAACTCTTTGAACTCTTTTTCAGTTTCCCCTTCCAGACGCCCCAGATGTCATCGAGGAACCGGAAGTAGTGTAGTGGTTTAATGGGCCAGGCGGATAATGCTTCTTCCTCCCATTTCGCCATGAAGATATTGGCGTAGGAGGGGGCAAAACCGTTTTCCCATGGCCGTTCCCTTGACCTGTAGGAAATACTCAGAGTTAAACTCAAAGTCATTCTCTGTCAGATTGATCTTCAACAGGTCTATGACATGTTTGTCTGGTTTTTTTCCGTCCGGGTATCTTTTGAACCACTCCATGATGGCCTCGACCCCAGCAGATGTGCCGATATTGGTGTACAGGCTATCAATATCAATGGTGAACAGGAAGCAGTCAATCGGTAAAACAAGGTTCCTGACTTTATCAATAAAATCATATGTGTCTCTAATATAACTGGGATGTTGGTTGCTGATGGGATTGAGGTAATGCTCAATGAACTCCGCTGTGGCATAAGTGTTACTGCCACAGTCAGAGACAATTGGTCGTCCCGGCGGCATTTCAAATGGGATACTCCATGATTTGGGGTCTTTGTGAATTTTAGGTAGGAGGTAGAATCGCCTGGTGCGTGGGTTATCCACCCCCCTCAAATAGGTCAACTGCTTTCTATTTATGTAGCCCTCTTCCTTAAGCGTATGTAAAATTTTTTAAGATCTTTGGGTCTGTTTTGGAGGCCAAAGATTCGTTTATTTTTTTTATAGTATTGTGACTGATTTAATTGGCGGTATGCTTCTCCAATATAAGCTATCCTGTCCATGATCACTACCGCGCTGCCCTTGTCTGCCGGTTTGAGCACAATGTTATTACTGTGCTGGAGTTCTTTTATGGCTCGCTTTTCAGCCAAGGTGAGGTTAGGCCTTTGAAGGTGATTCCAGGGCAGGGTTTTGATAGCATATTTGTCTGCTCTAATAATCTTTCTCATTTGGTTGGGTACTTGGGACAATTTTGGGGTCCAGTCAGTTTTTGGGGTAAATGGAAGGGGCTCTGTTGTTTTTTTGTATCTGAAGAAACTTGTGAGTAGTAATCTTCTATGATATGCCTGTAGATCAAATTGAAGTTGTTTTTTTAGGTTTATTTTAAATTTTTGGTGTCGGAACAAAGGATAAGCCCTTATTTAACAATCTTATGTGATCATTGGTGGGTCTGAAGTTTCTGGATAGGTTGACCACTTCCAGACCCTTGTGACTCCCCCGATTGGGGGTTTGAAGGGCTTAGAAGTTTAAGTGATCCGACCAATGCTGGAGCATTGCCTTAGCACAGGCTGGTGTCCAGTGGATCTGGTCCTTAGCGACCTGGAATTTGGTCCCAGGTAATGCCGGTAAAAATGGCATGTTTCTTTTGATATGAGCGTTTAGTCCTTTTTAGAATGATTTGTTCTTCTATTGGTAGGGTCTTGGAATAATTGACCAGGGGGATCCAAATAGAGGCGTGAGGAAACTTCTCTTTGGTGGCTTTCACTGCCCTTTGTAGTTCTTTCACCCCTGTTTCTTTTCGTTTTTGGGTCCTGTGGTTTATGTTAAAGGCCAGTATGATGATCTCTACTGTGGTTTGTACATTGGCCTTTGATATGAAAGCCTCCGCGTGTCTAAACGTGGCCCCAGGGTAGCTATCTATTTGGAGGTCTTTATTGTTGTGGGCTGGAATTCTGCTAAGATTTGAGTCCCCAATGATACACCATTTTTTTCTGACATTAAGGCTCCAGTCCACCATCTTTCTTTGTGTTATCAGGTGTCTGGTGGGCCTAAATGTCCCGGGTGGTTCTGGTGTCCTCATTGGGGTTAGTTGAGGCATCATTAAAGAGCTATTGTTGAGGTCTTGTTCAGAAGCGCAGAGAAGGGAGTCAACTGGTGGTGGAATCTCTACTAAGATCTCCCTTTCTTTTGCACCCTGTAATTCAGCCATGACCCTTTCTGGGGTGCTTGTTTGCACCCCCTCTGTGGGCATCACTTCCCCTCCAGTTGGTTGAGGGCCTTGCTCAATTGCCTCGTTTAGCTCGGGATTGGGTATTTCAGGGTGAACAATCACGACCTGAGACCATACCTCCCCTGGGGCCCACTGGGGTTTGTGAGTATGAGTGGGTGCTGTTGTCCGGTTACCCTCTTGGGTCCCGGGATGTATGTTAATTTCGGATATCTCAGGGATTTCCTTATCGCTGATCACTGCCGGATTTTGTTTTCTGGTGCTTTGCTCAGTTATTGTTGTTACCTGGTTCCGTCTGGGAGCTCTGGGAGAGCGTGGAGGTGGAAACTGAGGGGTTGTGGTAGTGGGGGAAAAGTTGGCTGTGGTGCTGTGGTTGGGAACTCTGTGTCCTCAGACAATCGTTCCTCTTGTAGATTAACCTCTGTGGGTGGTGAGGCCTGTTCAGATGCCAGGACCTGTTCAGGTGTTGGGACCTGTGCCGGTTCGTCCCACAAAGCGGTAAGTATGGCCTTCACCTTTTCAATCGCTTCCCTCACATGTCTCTTTTTGTACTTGTTCCGGTACTTTTTTTCTGCCCGTGTGAATGCTGGTGACCAGTTAGTGACCACCAAGCCCTGCAACTCATCCACTTCCCGATCAATACACTGTGCATAGTGATCTTGCAGTATTAATCTGTTTGTGTATGACCAATTTTTTGCATTCCCTCCAGGAGAGTTTTTGTTTCCGGTGTGATCTTGGCGGGTCTCACCCCCCTCCCCAAGATACTTTGTGAGCCATGAAAAGGTAGGTGGTCCCATGTCGTTGTCAAAATGAAACGTTTTCAAGGTGGTGATGTGACCTTAAAAGTTCGAAAATTCTTTTGACCAATCCATTGAATTTTGTCTGATTCGGGTCATCTTTGTTTGTTGTTGGATGTGTGGTTGCTTGATCTTTTATTGGTCTTGTGTTTAGGTTGTCTTGTGTCTTTTTTATAATAGGCCTTGTCCAGGTTCCCCCCGGTGGAATTGTTGGGTGGGTGCGGTACTGAACCTCACCGCCCGATCGTTTCTAGATGGGTGTCTCTTGTTATTTGTGACACTTGTCCAAGGGGCCCATTCTGATGGCTGTTTGTGTCTCGTATATTTTGGTACCTACCATTTCTCCTGTTATCCACGCTACAGGATCTGGCAATATTGCTCCAATGAGCAATTGGATTAATTCTATTGGGGGGACGTCTAAAAACACGTTCCCCCTGGTTCCAAAAATTGTGCACATATGTACGCTTCAGATAGTTTTCATCATTGCCCGGAAGCCGATACCTTCCTGGGTCAATGTTTCTAGCACCCACACTAAAGGACCGTGGCTGACGCAACTGTGGTCTGGGGGGGGGTAATGTGGTCCGACCACAACAGCGGGCTGATTTGACCAACACGTGTGCTTGGATGCCTAAAAGGCATGTTTGTTTATCTAAGAAAAAATTGATAGAAAAATTGAAGTAGAAATAAATGGTAAGTCAGTCGCGACGTTTCGGTTTTTTAAAAAAAAAACCCTTTTTCAGGCTTTGACTTACCTTTTGTTAGTGAAGATTCCGTAAAGGTAATCTGCACACAAAAAAATTGTTTTTGAAATCAAAAAAAGAAAAATGGAAACCGAATTGTATGTATAAAAAATGTCAATTGCAAAACCAAAATGATTATATAAACTAGCAAAAACTTTGAGCTAATTTATAAATGTAGTACTGTGTATACAGAAAGAATGTTTCACCATGCAAGTCTCAAGTGGAAAAGGGTTAGGGTTAGGGGGTTTGGGGGTTTGGGTTAGGGTTAGATTAGGGAAAAAAACTGTAACGCCAGAACATGTCCAATCCCCCACCCAGGGCAAGGAGTAGTGGGGTTAGGGATTAGGGTTAGGGATTAGGGATTAGGGTTAGGGGTTAGGGGAAGGGATTAGGGGTAGGGTTAGGGATTAGGGGTAGGGGGGTTTGGGATTAGGGTTAGGGATTAGGGTTAGGGTTGGGGCATGGAGACGGACAAATCCAGCATCCACGTTAGGCACTGGCCTACCTCCCAGTCACCAAGCACCGACATCTCTGTTTTTGTTATTGTGAACAAGAGTACTATGTCACTCTAGATTGTTCATTCAAACCCCCCTGGATACATGGAACTCAGTCTATTGATCCATGCTCTTTCTGCATGTTTCCTAGCGTTATCAGACCACCATCTATTGTACTGTAATCCCATGATTTTTAGGGATTCAATACCATGATTTATAAAATGTTGGACAATCAAAGTGTGTGATTCCTTTTTATGTTTAATATTATGTCTATGTTGTGTCAGCCTAACCGCCAAAGTATTGCTGGTTTCCCCCACATACTGTTTACTGCATTTCATGCAATAAATCAAATAAACACAGTTTTGCCGTGTCATGTTTTAAGGCGGGTGAAATCTCATGGATTGTTTTTGTTTTTGGATTGGTAATCCATCGTTTCAGCCTTAATTCCACAGGCGGGGCAGGTTTCCTCTTTTCTTCTTCTGAGGGAGGTAACCTGCTTCGAACTAGCATATCTTTTAAATTTTTTTTTTTGCGGTAGGCTGAAATAATTTTATGATTGTCTAACACCCTATTTCCACTGAGGAAATGATGAAAGTTGTGTTTCATCATCCTGTTGAGTTGGACACTCCCCTCTGAGAAAGTTGTGATTAGAGGGATCATTTCCCCGCTGTCAATCATCTTCTTTTCAAGAAATTTATTTCCACTACTTCTCAGAAAGGAGCGGGAGTAACCTCGTTTCTGGGGCGCACGAAAGAGAATCCTCTTGGCCTCCAGGAAATCCTCGGGTTGGGTGCATATTCTGTGAAATCTCTGTATTTGAGATTTCACAATGCCCCTGAAAGTATGTTTTGGGTGATAGCTCAATTTGTGGAGAAGTGCATGTGTGTCAGTGTCTTTAAAATAGACTCTGACATCTAACTTGCCCATCTCCACAAACCCTTTTCCCTTATAGGTTACTGTGTCCAAAAAAATTTACACCCCCCCTTTTTCCAACGTATATATTTGATTTTTATGGAGCGGTGGAAACTGTTGAGGTGGTCTGCAAACTGCTTGAATTGATCCTCTGTCCCCCGTCCAAACACCCCAAATGTCATCAAGGAAAACCCATAATAGCTTAAGGGTTTAGTCTCCCAGGCTGCCAGTGCTCCTTCCTCCCATCTTGCCATAAATATGTTGGCATAGGAGGGGGCAAATTTTTTGCCCATGGCTGTGCCCTTGACCTGGAGGTAATGCTTAGAGTTAAACTCAAAATCATTTTTTGTGAGGTTAATCTCTAGCAATTTCAAAATAGCCTCTTCAGGTCTGTTCTGATCAGGGAATCTGGCAAACCACTCTCTGACAGCTTCCATTCCAGCTGGTGTTTCGATGTTTGTATATAAACTATCTATATCGATAGTGAATAGGAAGCAGTCAGGAGGGAGAGATAGATCTTTTATTTTCCCCCAAAAAAATCATAGGTATCCCTGATATAACTGGGGTGTCTGGTACTGATAGGATTGAGGAAGTGTTCAACGTACTCTGCTGTGGCTTGTGTTTCACTGCCACAGTCAGAGACGATGGGGGGGGCCCGGTGGCATCTCAAAAGGAACGCTCCAGGTATGTGGTTCCTTATGAATTTTAGGGAGGAGGTAGAAGTACCTGGGACGTGGATCGTCGGGACCCATCAGGTAAGTCTCTTGTTTTTTTATTTATATAACCCTCCTCCCTCAATTTGGTGAGTATGCCCCGTACGATAGGAACCGTATTGAGGAAAATAGGCTCCGAGAGTTTTTTATAATATTCCTCTTGGTTCAGTTGTCGTTCCGCCTCTTTTATATATGCTCTACGATCCATTATCACTGCGGTGCTGCCTTTATCGGCCGACTTGATGACAATGGATCTGTTGTCGCGTAATTGTTGTAAGGCCTGTCTCTCATCCCATCCCAGATTAGGAGATTCCCTGTCATTCCAGGGTATGTTCCTGATCGCATATTTATCCGCCCGAATTATCTGTCGGATAGTGTTAGGGACTTGAGATAATTTGGGAGTCCAAGTGGGGCTTCCCAGTGAATGGAGGGATTTCTGTTTCCTTATTATATCTATAAAAGGCCGCTAATATCAGTCTTCTATGATATTTCTGTGTGTCTGCGATCAGTTCTTTTTTTCTATTTAAATTTAATCTGGGAGTTGGGATGAAAGAGAGACCTCTATTTAAAAGGTTTGATTGCCCCCTTGTGGGGATGAGGTGTTTAGACAGGTTAATCACCTCACTCCCCCTTTGAGATCCCAATTTTGGGTTTACAGGGCTACAAAGTTTAAGTGCTCGGCCCAATGTTGGAGCATGGCCTGAGCACAGTCTGTTGTCCAGTGAATTTGATCCCCACCCACCGAAAATTGTGTACTGGGCAATAATGGCAGGTGAGGTATGTTCCTCCGGATGTGATTATTGAGGCTATCCAGGATCATTTGTTCCTCTGCCCTTAATGACCTGGAAAAGTTAATGAGTGGGATCTTGATAGCGGCATTGGGAAATGTATCTCTCGCCGCCTTCAGAGTCCGCTGCATTTCCTTAATTGCTGTCATTTTAAGTTTTTGGCACCGGTGATTTATCCCAAAGGATAAAATCACTTGTTCTAAAGGTCACGTGAACCCGTGCTTTTTTGATCAAGTTCTCAGCGTGTCTAAATGTGGCACCCGGGTAACTGTCAATCTGAACATCAGCAAATGGGTGAGATTTAATTCTACCCACATTGGAGTCCCCCAGGATGCAATATTTTTCATGTATGCTGAGACCCCATTGAACTAATTTTCTAGTTGTATGGGGGGGGTCTAATGGGTTTGTGACCTTTTGGTGACCCCGACGGTGTGCTGGTGAGCACATCAGACTGATCCAGAAGGGATTTTGGGTGAGAGGCATCCACTCACTTGGATCCCCGTGAATGGACACGGAGTATCCATTAGTGAGAGGGTTTCTGCCTCCCCAGATTTGTCCTCAAAACTGACCAGAGGATCTGGATCAGAATCACCCTCAGCAAAAGAAATCTCCCGGATTGCATGTACCTGCGCCACTGTCGAGGAGGACTCCCTTTGTTCATCAACCTGTGGGAGTGCTCTCTCCTGTGGTTTGGGAACATGTGAAAGTGTTTTTTGAGTTCCCTGCTCAGGTTGGATTCCTGAAGGTAAAGGGGGGGATTTTGTGCTTTTTCTTCCCCAATTTATTTTATCTGATGAGTGATGAGTCTGAGGAGTTTGAATGTGAATGCGTTTGTAGACATAACACGATGAGATAACTGTGCATGTAGGATGAGATAAAGAATGTGAGTGAGAAGAAAACCTTTCGTTAAGCAGCTCCTTTTAATTGAAGTGGACTGTATGAGGAAGTATTATGTTTGTGCTGCACGCTGAGTCTCATTTAATGTGTGTGTTTTAGGAGTATGAGCAAGAGCAGGAGGCTCACAGGCTTCTGAAGTCCGAG
>JAUCMX010000244.1:0-15299 GCA_033459395.1 Hemibagrus guttatus | reverse complement strand
GGGAAGACATGCGGGGGATTGGTGTGACAGAGGGAGATGCAGAGGACAGATTGAGAAAAATGATCCGCTGTGGCGATTCCTAAAGGGAGCAGCCGAAAGAAGAACGGTATTGTAGCTTTGGTTATGTAAGGAGTTGTGCAATGAATCAAAATGAACACAACACCAACAATTGCTGACTGTAATCCGTGACCCTTTTCGGATTCCGTTAAGCAACAGTTCAAAGGCTTCCCGACCACTATCAGTTTTGCTGGCGATCCTATAAAGCCACGTTCTCATACCGGGAGTCGATGATACTCTCAGTATTTCCCTGAATGTAGTGATGAGGATGGGAGAGATGTTTACTCTCCTGTCTCTACATGAAATTGAGACACTTCTGAAATTTTCTGGCCCAGATGAGAGCCTATGTGATGCAACACAAAACTGTCATTACTGTGGGCCAACAATTATCTTTTTTTATATGCATGGGTTATTTGTTCTACACAGATTTATGCCTATTCTTCTTCTCTCTGCATGTAGACTCATCATTTTGCTGATGACTCAACATTACAGCATCATCAGAAACCCTAAAGATGTGATTCAAGCTGTGCTTTGAGTTGTGAGTCAGCAGTGATCATGATCTCAGTATCTAAAGAAATGCCTAAGAATACTGAACACCAAAACAATGTAAAACTACTCTTAAACGTTATATTAATAATTCCTCTCTAAACCAAATATCATACCATTAATGAATATTAAATATTCACCTAATTTCTACTTTTCGGACTGTTGAACTGTCAGACCAAGACATCAGGCAGTATTGCTGCCTCACAGTTCCCTGGTCCCTAGTTTGAGACTGAGCTCAGGTTACTGTCAGTGCAATGGCTCGTTGTATCCCCATGGGCTTCCTCTGGCCTTTCTGGTTTTCTCATATTCCTCCCTCAACCCCAGAGTTCCCAAGAAAAGCTTTATACCTCTGACTAGCATAAAGTGGTTAATGAAGCTAAAAAATTAATTGGCTGTCTCCTAATAATCTAATAACATATTAATGAACCTTTTATAAATTGTACAACAGACAGAATCCCAAAAATAGCATGTAAATTACTCAAAATTATCAGTAGAAGTGCTTTCAGTATAACAAAACTGTGCCACAGTTTTTGTACAGTGCAGCTGGATTTCCTGTCACTGTGGGCTGCAGAGCACAGTAGTATAGAGCAGAGTCTGATACAGCAGCAGAGGAGATGATCAGATCTAATTGTTTATCATCAGCTTTAGCAGACATCCTTGGGTCAGTCTTGGAAATTGGATCTCCACTTTGAAAAATATTAAGAAGGAACTCAGGTTTAGATTTTGGATATTGTCTGTACCAGTACAGGTAGTCTGATGCACCACTTTTTTTGTATTTGCAGGACAGAGTAACATTGTCACCTTCATCTACAGCTTTATGAGTGAAAAGTGGCTCTATTGAATCTGCCATGGAGTCACCTGTCATAGAGAAGAGAACATACTGTTTTTAACCTTTAAATAATCAAGAGGAAATACTTAAGTCAGACCCACACTCTGTATTTTCACACTGCATCACCACACAGACTAATATTTAATATAATATAGTTAATATTTCTGCAATAACAAAAAGTCAATGTTAACTCACCTAGTGAAAGGCACAGATACATGAATATAACAGTGAACATGATGACTGGTCTTAGCTCAGTGAAAATAGTCCAGATCTTTCTGTAATCTAATATGTTAACACCATAAAGCTTCAAAATTGCTCCACCCCACAGCATCACATGACAGTGTCACCAATGTTGTTGTCAGATTGTTGATTCTTACTGAAACATCCTGGCTTTATATTCAGCCTCATATGGGGAACCTCTAGTACTTGATCCACAATACGATATGTGACTGCGCCACCTTGTGTTCACTGAAGAGAAAAACCTTAGCACACTAATAAATAAAACCCCGCAAACAGGTCATACAGACACATATACACTGATCAGGCATAACATTATGAGCAGTGAGATGTGAAGTGAATAACACTGATGATCTTCTCATCATAGCACCTGTTAGTGGGTGGGATATATTAGGCAGCAAGTGAACATTTTGTCCTCAAAGTTGATGTGTTAGAAGCAGAAAAAATGGGCAAGTGTAAGGATTTGAGCGAGTTTATCAAGGACCAATTTGTGATGGCTAGATGACTGGATCAGAACATCTCCAAAACTACAGCTCTTGTGGGGCGTTCCCGGTCTGCAGTGGTCAGTATCTATCAAAAGTGGTACAAGGAAGGAACAGTGGTGAACTGGTGACAGGGTCACGGGCGGCCAAGGCTCATTGATGCATGGGGGGAGTAAAAGCTGGCCCGTATGGTCTGATCCAACAGACAAGTTACTGTTGCTCAAATTGCTGAAGAAATTAATGCTGGTTCTGTTAAAAAGGTGTCATAATACACAGTGCATCACAGTTTGTTGAGTATGGGGCTGCATAACTGCAGACAAGTCAGAGTGCCCATGGTGACCCCTGTGTACCGCCAAAAGCACCAACAATGGGCACGTGAGCATCAGAACTGAGCAATGTAAGAAGGTGGCCTGGTCTGATGTATCATGTTTTCTTTTACATAACGTGGATGGCCAGATGCGTGTTCATCACTTACCTGGGGAAAACATGGCACCAGGATGCACTATGGGAAGAAGGCGAGCCGGCAGAGGCAGTGTCATGCTTTGGGCAATGTTCTGTTGGGAAATCTTGGGTCCTGCCATCTGTGTGGACATTACTTTGACATGTACCACCTGCCTAAGCATTGTTGCAGACCATGTACACCCTTTCATGGAAACAGTATTCCCTGATGGCTGTGGCCTCTTTCAGCATGATAATGTGCCATGCCACAATGAAAAATGGTTCAGGAATGGTTTGAGGAGCACAACAACTAGTTTGAAGTGTTGACTTGGCCACTAAATTCCCCAGATCTCAATCCAATCAAGCATCTGAAAATAAAAAGAGTAATGTTCCAGGCTCATTTACTATTCCATTTGAGGTTTTTATATGAAAGATGAATGTCCAATTAAATTTGTGAGCAATAAAGAATACTAGAAGCATATTTTAACAAAATCTTACTTTACACTTAATGTCCAAAGAATTAAAATGGTGGACAAGATACCTTTGTTCAAAAAGGGGTACCTTGGTTTTAAAAAGGGGAAATCTGGGAAGAAAACTTCACTATCCCTTCATTATGTAGCATGTAGAAAGATGATCATATCAATAAAACTGCTACAAGAGGTGAATTATTGGTACTGTTGCTTGGAAATTGCCAAATGTGCATAAATGTGTCAATGCAAGCAAAGAAAATTGCCAAAAGACGTAAAATGTAAATGCATTTTTCCCAAACTTAATTTCTATCAGAGTGTCTATATTATATAATCACATACAAACCCACTTTACCTTCTAAACATCATAAACATGTGCTTAGTGTCCTGCAGCTGCAACATAACAAATACTGGTGGATAAAATTCTGTTCAGGAAATCCTGAATGTCACAGTTCTAGTGGGAACAGAATAGAGTTAACTCAAATGTCAGAGACATCCGTAATCTCACAGTCATGTTTTAGTATATATACAGTAAAAGACCATTATTAATCAATTGTGCATGCATGACAAAGTCACAATGAACTTTCTACTGTCTATAGGAATTTCTTTATTTATCCATTTAATCTTCTGTTCAGTCTGTACAAGTGTATCTGTACAATCAAACTCAGTGGAACATGTCTCTAGAAGGCCACACCCAGGAAGTGATGTGGTAGTATAACTTTGTACAGATCATCACTTCACACTCTGTGACAGTGATCTGAGTCACCAACACAACATAAAATGATTCCACTGTTGTTGAAACAACAAATATTTATTTTTAAATGAAAGGATCTTGGGCCACGGCAATTTGATAAGATTAGGCTTATACAACATTAAAATGTGTGAAAATATGTTAAAATGTTTTTCAAAGCATAAAATGAAATAATTGCTCATGGATTTACCATAAAACACAATTAAATTAATTTTTACATGAATAAGTACATGAGTTAATGCTGTTTTATGTTGAGTGCTCAGGCGCATGTATTCCAGTGAATTGGACATTTCTGTAAATTTCTGAAAAAATCATATTTTTGAAAAAAAAAAAAAAATCTTTTTTTTTTTTCATGCCCTAAGAAGAATACAAACATGTTAGAAAAAAGTCTTGACTCAGGCTTTCATAATTCATGCATCAGAATCAATAGTTCCTCTACCGTCAGACTGAAAGTAAGAGGTGTGTTCATTCAGTACATCTGACCAATGATATCCTTCACTGTCCGCATTCTGCTTTTTAATCCATAAGACTGTTGTAGTTAAGGTTAGCGCTTCATTAGTTTGGAATTAGTACATGCCTTAACTCATCATTAGTTTATATTTAAGTAAGAATTAATTCAGGTATTAGTGCATGATTAATCATGTGCTGTTGTTAACATTTTAAATCTATAAAATTTGTGTACAAGTGTTAAGTAGTTTTCTTTGCCACCGTAGCCTCTGGCTTGTTCATAAATATAACTTTTAATTTTAAACTTTGTCATTTTTATTTAGAATTTTTATATTCCTGTAGAGCCACTTTAAGACAATGTGTATTGTTAAAAACACTATACAAATAAAACTAAATTGAGTTGAATTAATATTTTAATTCTGTACTTCTTTCAGCTGCATGTGTTAGCAGAAATGTTTGTGTCTGTGGTTAACTGATAACAGGTTGGTAAATGGAGTGTTTTTGCTGTGGTTTTAGATTCTTCGTATGTGCCATTGTTATGTTTTTGTAAAGCCTTTCACTGACTCTGTATCACTGTGCTGCTACTCTAAGAGTGCAGAATCTGAGAGCTTTAGGTCTCTGATAGTAAGTTCAGTAGAGTCTGAGGATGCTTCTGCCTCTAAACGACGATCATCAGGAGTGCTACCATAACCTGCATTTCACCTTGCGCCTTTACGCCTTTGGTGCATGCGGACATGCCTTTGGTGCATGTAGGTGCTTCTCTTGGTCACACATGTGATAGAATCTGTCTTGAATGCTTTCAGATTGATTGCTGACATTCACTGCAAACCCTTCAGATTCTTCCCAGAAGGACCTGGAAAGCAACAAACCACAATGTTCTGCGCAGGCCAGAAATTCAAGACAGTTTAGAAGTGCTTGAACCTTGTTGAAGCTACTAACTTTTAGAGACCCTGGACTTGAACTATTAGATTGTTGTTGCTTATGAAAGGCTGACTCAACATTTACACTGTCAGCTGATTAAGTCATGCGGACCTGCGGGAAACACTGCAGGACTTCAAACAAGACTTTGAAAGCAACACCCACCCCCACCAAAATTTTGCGAACTTGCTAATTCCACTACATTTTGGAGATCATGACTTAGAATAGCAGCAGCTTGGAACATATGACAGAAAGTTCCATTACATATGAAATTCAAGAAAGCTCAGACGTTCTTGAATCTTGCTGATGCCACTACATTTTGGAGACATTGGACTTGAATTAGCAGAGAGTCGTTGCCTTTGACAGGCTGGCTCAACAGTCAGATGGTTTAGTCATGAGGACCTGCAGGGAAACAGTAGTGTTTCTTGAACTAAACGGTAATTGACATCTAGCTATAATTGACCCAGATGGGACTCGAACCCACAATCCTCAGCGCCGAAGGCTGATGCCTTGTCCATTAGGCCACTAGGCCTGTGCATAAACCTTTTGTGGTCCATTTAGGTGTTTTTCTTGCCACACATGCATGCAGCATTTGAGGGAATAGTTTTAAATTGTTTGTCCACATTCACTGCAATCTATACCATTGCCCAGAAGGATCTGGAAAACAACATTTCAGCCATCTTCAAACAAGACTTTGAAAGCAACACCAACACACACACACACAAAAAAAAAACTTTCAGTGCAAGGCAGCACTTAAAACCTAACAAGAAGTTGACAATTCTAACCCTCATTGATGAAGACTTTTTCAGCACAGCATGAAAGGCCAAGCCTGCACCAGCCCGGAATCGAACCCAGTTCACAAGACTGCGACTCTTGCATGATACCACTATCCCACTGGTGCTTAACTGACCAGAAGCAACAGTTAGTTGGCAGAACATTTAGTGATGAGGCCCTGCAGAAAACAGTAAAGGTTGTTGAACTAAAGGGCAGTTGCCAACTTTTTCAGTTCTAACTATAAGTTGACCACTCCAACCCACAATCCCCATAGGCTGACAATTTATCCGTTAGTCTTTAGCTTTCTAGGTCCATGTAGGTGTTTCTCTTGCTCACGCATGTGCAAGAACATATCATGAATGTAATGTGGAGCAGCCGTTGTTATAGAACTAAAGGGCAGTTTCAACAGACATCTCTGTAATCTGACCCAGGTGAGACTTGAAACCACAATCCTCAGCACTGAAGGCTGATGCCTTATCCATTAGGCCACTGGGCCATCATACAAAGATAACTGTCATTGCTACTTGTCTCATATGAACATTTCAGCGTAACAGTGTCTCTTTCTTTCCTGACAATGTTGGCATCTTCATCCTTTGGTCCAATTTTATCTGCAAAACTGCCTGTTTAATGGAACATAAAAATTCTGTTAAGTATTTTGCAAGCAAACAAAAAAAATGTAAGAGATCATTTCATTCTTAAATGTATCGATAATTAATACAATTATGTAACTAATGAAAATAAATGACCTGTAACTAGAGTGAGAATCAGTGGTATGCATCTCACTATGTACAGTAAGGTGTATAGTTGAGCCATTTCTGAACACAGCTCTGTGAGGATTCTGTATAATAGTGCTGTATGTGCTGAACTTTACACGTCTCTAGAAGGCCACACCCAGGAAGTGATGCTGTTGTAGTGTAACTTTACACAGATCATCACTTCACAGTATCAGTGACAGTGAACTGAGTCACTAATACAATACAGAACAAAAACACTGTTACTTCACATCCCACTGCATCAGACGTGCTATTTTATCACTGTAAAATATTTATTGGGTAAGAATATCTTGGCCCTTTTATTCATTTTAAACCATTCAAAACATTTATTAGACAATTCTGTCTTTGCTTCACACTTTCTTTTTTCCTTTTCAAAAGCTTTTGCTAGAGTCTCTGCTTGAGCTCCATTACATGACAAGAACATACCTGATAATCTGTGGTCTCTGTGTGTGTAACAGTGTTCAGTGTTAAAACTGAATTCAGAGCTGTGACCCAAATGTTATCTTTTTCACACTGAACACTGCAAAAAAGTTGGCTACAAATAAACCTGCATCTTCATTATTTTGCTATACTACAATGGTTTAAAAAATAATAACACACTAATAATCTAGTTTTGGTTTGCTTTATTTTACTGCAGTTTCTGCTTCTATGTAGTAGTTTATTCAGCAGTATAAAAGACAAATAAAATGTTATAAAAATAAAAATGTTTTAAAATGTATGTGTATTGATGAATCCTTCATTATAAGAACAGTTATTGTGGGATCTTTTGATTCCGTTCACCAAAAAGATTCGCTCAGATTCATTTACTGAAATTCTCAGTGACTCTTTCAGTAAGTTACATCATTACACCAGTTAGCGTTTCAGTCTCTCAATACATTCATTTAAAAATGGCAAGTTTTCAAGAGTCAAGTCTTAATATTAGGATTTATTCAAATCAGCATGTCCAGTTATAAGAGCTGGTATTTATTTTCAGAAATTTCAGTCAGTGAGAGAGTGGTGATCAAGTGATACGAATGTAAATTGGAAAAAATAAACATTTTTACATTAGTGTTTAAAATAGTTTTCAGTGCAACAATTTTCTCAGATATAGTCATCTGTCATTTTTACACCTTTGTGTACAGCAGATTGTATTAGTGCTACACATTTTCTGCCCTCTCTCTTCTTGTTGAAAGGGTGACGATCTGAACAAACAACATCAGCATGTCAGCAAATCCTTCTTCATTCTCCTAGTTCAATCATTTCATTCACAAACAACATGAAGCAGTTTGATCAGAATCAATAGTTCCTCTACCATCAGACTCAAAGTAAGAGGCGTGTTCATTCAGTACGTCTGACCAATGATATGATCCTTCACAGTCCACATTCCGCTCCATAAGACTGTTGTAGTTAAGGTTAGCACTTCATTAGTTTGGGATTAGTACATGCCTTAACTCATCATTAGTTTATATTTAAGTAAGAATTAATTCAGGTATTAGTGCATGATTAATTATCTGCTGTTGTTAGCTTGCTCATAAATATATATTTAAATTTGAATCTTTAGCATTTTTGTTCTGAATATTTATATTCATATAAAACTGCTTTGAGACAATGTTTATTATTAAAGCACTATACAAATAAAACTTTAAAATAAAATAAATAATAGTTTTTTAATTCTGTACTTCTTTCAGCTGCATATGTTAGCAGAAATGTTTGTGTCTGTGGTTAACTGATAACAGGTTGGTAAATGGAGTGTTTTTGTTGTGGTTTTAGATTCTTCGTATGTGCCATTGTTCTGTTTTTGTAAAGCCTTTCATTGACTCTGTATCACTGTGCTGCTACTCTAAGAGCACAGTGATAGAGTGCAGAATCTGAGAGCTTTAGGTCTCTGATAGTAAGTTCAGTAGAGTCTGAGGATGCTTCTGCCTCTAAACGATGATCATCAGGAGTGCTACCATAACCTGCATATGACCTTGTGTGTTTATACAGTAAAAACTGTGGTGCGCTGTTAGGATATTGTTTGTACCAATAAAGTCAAATGTATTCACTGCTTGTCTCATATGAACATTTCAGAGTAACAGGGTCTTCACCAGTTTTGCTGGCAATCCTATAAAGCCACATTCCCATACTGGGAGTCAAACCCGGGCCACCTGGGTGAAAACCAGGAATCCTGGCCGCTAGACCATATGGGACACATGCCTGCTGTAAAGGCCACTTCTGAAGAGGGGGGCTTCGATGGGGGAAAAACCAGGATGAGTCACGGGCGAGCTGAGGTCGGCCATTTCACTCTGCCGGCAAGCAGTTTGAGCTCCGTTGCGGTCAGCAAGTGGTACCATCCAGAACTTTGCATGGGAACGCTGCATTGCAGAGCACAAAGCGGTCAGCGTCCACGGCTCTCCAAGCATTCAGCTACTCGAGCTGTGACTCTAGGGGTAGATTAGCCGCTGGACGAAGTGTGGAGTAGTAGACCTGTTTCAGTAAGCCAGTACAGGACTCTTTGCATTTCAGATATTAAAAGCACTGTTACTCTGCCGGAAATTCAGTTGCACACCTTTGGACTGGGGTAAAAGGACTCAAGCTAGCAAGGAGTCAAACCTAGAGTCTTCTGAGCCACAGTCAGCCACATTACCCATTGTGCCACGGGACCACAGGCACGTTAATAAGCGAGGTCCTACCTACTTATCCTTTTCAAGGTGCTTGACAAATTACAAGGGGTCACCAGCCATGGTCAGGCCTCCCATAAGATGGTGACGCAGAAAAGCCGATGCTTTGACCCAGATTCGAACCAGGGTTGCTGCGGCCACAACATATATATACAACAAATATATATATATACACATTGGGGCATTGTTTGTGTGTTTGTTTGTTTGTTGTGATAATCCTGTTATAAATAGGACAGTTTGGAGGGTATTTCAATGAGGTGATGAATAAACCAGCCTCTTTTCTGTCTTAGTCTATTTTACTTTGTCATGAATCATTTGATTTTAATATAATTGATATAGCCATCTGCTTAATAAAGCCACTGTGAAAAAATTTGTTTATCCAGGCATCATCAAAAACACTTTGCAGTTCACAGAGAAGTATTGGTGCACACCTAATTATAAACAGTAGTACAGATTTATTATCAGATATAATTAGGATCATCTGTGTCTTGGGAACCGAAACAAAAATCTCACTTAGAAGTTTCCTAAACAGACTTGCTTTCTTTTACAGGTTCTGCAGATGCAGGGTCTCAAAAGGTAACAGACATATTACCAATACTCACAACAGTTCAGTGCTGAAGTATTTCAATCAATTTCAAAAGCACACTGAGTAATCAAACTAGAGGACATTCTTATTATTCAAGACTCAAGACCAAAGTAAACCTGCAAAGAAACATATGTTGAACACATCAAATCTCAAGAGCAATAAACATAGAAATAACTGCTCATCAATGAATTAACATTTAATATCATTATTCCTGAAATGGTATAACATTTTGGAGTATTTCTGGCATGTGAACTTTACACTGTCATTTACTAAGCTAGCTAAAGTCAGTGGGCTAAAACCTGCCACCACTAGCTATGTGAACTGTACAACCATTTCCATTTCAACCAGAAGTTATGATTTAGCTAGACAATTTTGGATGAATATCTTTCTGCCAGCTCAAAGGATCAACAAGGCCTTGTGTTTTAATGAGCTTGCTAGCTTGTGCTGTCAGCTCTTGACTGATCACAAATAACATGCAACACCAACACTAACAGACAGAAGGAGCACACAGCTGCCTGAGAAAGCTGACTGGCTAATATCAGTGCTGGATCAAGTGCTATTTTATAAGCTGCCAAATAATGAAGAGTGAAGTCTTCAGTATTCAATTCAATTCAATTCAATTTTATTTGTATAGCGCTTTTAACAAAGGGCATTGTCTCAAAGCAGCTTTACAGAACATAAAAAACAATAAACATACAAACAAACAGTCCTAGATGTTAGACAAAATTTTCCCTAGTGAGCGAGCCTGAGGTGACTCAGGCGACTGTGGCAAGGAAAAACTCCCTCAGATGGTATTAGGAAGAAACCTTGAGAGGAACCAGACTCAAAAGGGAATCCATCCTCATCTGGGTGACACACGGAGAGTGTGATATGAACAATGTCCTTTCTGCATTAGTTGTGTGATGCAGATACAGCATGTGTAGAATGTTATGTGTAAAATGTCCACATAGGGTTGGCAGTGCTGCTTTGAATACTCCAGTCCTCAGAAAGCAGAACCCGGCTGGAGCTGGTCCATCTCTGGATGCCACCGGAGCTGGCACAATCTCTGTGTGACTCGGGGGTGGGTAGAAGAAGGGAAACAAATGGAAAGGGATTAGCATAGCTGCTATTCATGATATTAGGAGGCACTAGATGATGATGTGCATCTAATCGGATGTATTGGAGTACAAAGTTATGGGATTTATTAGGTGTATGCCTGGCTAAAGAGATATGTCTTTAGTCTATGTTTGAACTGGGAGACTGTGTCTGAGCCCCGAACACTGTCAGGAAGACTGTTCCAAAGTTTAGGAGCTAAAAATGAAAAAGCTTTTGTAGACTTTGATATTCTGGGAACTACCAGAAGTCCGGAGTTTTGAGATCTTAGGGAGCGTGATGGATTGTAATGTGTTAGAAGACCGGCTAGATACGTGGGAGCTAAACCATTTAGAGTCTTGTATGTAAGAAGTGCTAGTTTATAATCAATTCTAAACTTAACAGGTAGCCAGTGCAGGGATGATAATATTGGGGTTATATGGTCATACTTTCTTGACCTGGTAAGGACTCTAGCAGCTGCATTCTGGACTAACTGTAGCTTGTTTATTGAGGATGCAGGACAACCACCAAATAACACATTACAATAGTCCAGTCTGGAGGTCATGAATGCGTGAACTAGCTTTTCTGCATCAGATACAGATAAAATGTTCCTAAGCTTGGCGATATTTCTGAGGTGGAAGAAGGCTATTTTTGTAATATTGGAAATATGTTTTTCAAAGGACAAACTGCTGTCTAATATTACACCCAGGTCTTTCACTGTAGAGCTAGTAGTAATAGAACATCCTTCTAAGTACAGGTTGAATTGTGAGAGCTTCTGTGTACTGGCTTTTGGACCAATCAGTAATATCTCCGTCTTATCAGGATTTAGTAATAGAAAATTATCAGTCATCCAGTCTTTAATATCTTTAACGCACTCTGTTAATCTAGACAGTTTAGATATTTCATCTGGTTTTGATGAGATATATAACTGTGTATCGTCAGCGTAACAATGGAAACTAATCCCATGCCTTCTAATGATGTTGCCTAAGGGAAGCATGTATATTGAGAAAAGCAGAGGTCCTAAAACTGAACCTTGTGGGACCCCATATTCCACTGGCATTACACTGGACATTTCTCCATTTAAATCTACAAAATGGTATCGATCAGACAGGTAGGATCTGAACCATTTTAATGCCTGTCCCTGAATACCTATGTGATTTTGTAAGCGGTCTATGAGAATGTTATGATCTAAAGTGTCGAATGCAGCACTAAGATCAAGTAAAACTAATATTGAGATGCAGCCTTGGTCCGAAGCTAAAAACAGGTCATTTGTGATCTTAACTAGTGCAGTTTCTGTGCTATGATGGGGCCTGAAACCTGACTGAAATTCTTCAAGGATATTGTTTTCCTGTAAGAAGGAGCATAATTGAGTAGACACAACCTTTTCTAATATTTTAGATATAAAGGGAAGGTTTGAAATCGGTCTGTAATTTAATAAGTCATTAGGGTCTAGTTTAGGTTTCTTAAGAAGAGGCTTAACAACTGCCAGCTTGAAAGGTTTAGGGACGTGACCTAAACATAACGAGGAATTAATAATGTTGAGGAGAGGCTCTCCAGCTGTGTGCATCACTTCTTTCAGTAATCTAGTTGGAATTGGATCTAACAAACATGTTGTTGAATTAGCCGTGGTGATAAGTTTATACAGCTCTTCCTTCCCTATACTTGTAAAGCATTGTAGCTTTGAATGTGGAGCTTTAGGTTGGACTAGATCACCGGATGCTGTCAAAGGTTGAACATCCATTATTTTATTCCTGATACTATCGATTTTGTCGGTGAAAAAGTTCATAAAGTCCTCACTATTAAGCTGTGATGGAGTACTCTCTTCAGATATCTGATGTTTTGTCAGTCTAGCCACTGTACTAAATAAGAATCTGGGATTGTTTTGGTTTATTTCTATAAGTTTGCTCAAATGCTCAGCCCTAGCAGATTTTAGAGCCTGTCTATAGTTAGACATACTGTCTTTATACGCAATTCTAAAGACTTCTAATTTAGTTTTTCTCCATTTTCGCTCTAGGTTACGGGTTGCTCTCTTGAGGGCGTGAGTGTGACTATTGTACCATGGTGCAGATGTTTTATCTCTGACCCTTTTTAATCGGATGGGAGCAACAGTGTCTAGTGTGCTGGTGAAAATAGTGCCTATGCTGTTAGTTAATTCATCTAAGTCATCTGTATTTAGGGGTCTGGTGAGAAGTTGAGACAGATCCGGTAGATTACTTGTGAATCTGTCTTTAGTGGTCGGGATAATAGTTCTACCGAGTCGATAACGAGGGGAGACGTGTCTAATATGTTCTACAGGTAGAGTGTATACTAAGAGGTGATGGTCTGTGATATCATCACTTTGAGGTAAAACAGCTATATCAGTGACATCTGTTCCATGTGATATAACTAAATCTAGTGTATGGTTAAAACGATGAGTTGGTCTAGTAATGTTTTGTTTAACCCCAAAAGAATTTAATAAATCCATAAATGCGAGTCCTAAGGCATCATTGGAATCGTCTACATGAATGTTAAAGTCTCCAACAATCAACACTTTGTCAAAATTAATCAGTAGGTCTGAGAGTAAATGTGCAAACTCTTTAAGAAAATCGGCGTAGGGCCCCGGGGGTCTATATACGGTGGCCAGCGCAAGATATAGTAGAGATTTTTTATTCATGTCTGTGAGTGTAACATTAAGGACAAGCGCTTCGAATGAGTTAAACCTGGGTCCTGTTTTTTGAGTAACGTTAAGAGAGTTGCTATAAATAGTTGCAACACCACCTCCACGACCAGTCTTACGGGGCTCATGCTTATAGCAAAAGCCTGACGGAGTGGACTCATTCAGACTAATGAATTTATTTGGCCTAAGCCAGGTTTCAGTAAGGCAGAGTGTATCAAAACTATAATCTGAGATCATTTCATTAACAATAAGTGCTTTCTGTGCAAGGGATCTAATGTTGAGAAGCCCAAACTTTAGAAATTGTTTTTCTTTAATTATTTGGTGTTTTTCAGGTATAACTGTGATTAGATTATTTCGAGGGCTATAAATGAATTTATTCTTTGATCTCACTATTCGGGGAACAGACACAGTCTCTATAAAATGAGCTATATGTGCACTCGTATCAATCTGGTACGTTTGATCTGGTCTGATTATTATTAGTTAATAATCAGTGAATCAACAGATGAAAAATAATTACCTGTAACTAGAGTGAGAATCAGTGGTATGTATCTCACTATGTACAGTAAGTTGTATAGTTGAGCCATTTCTGAACACAGCTCTGTGAGGATTCTGTATAATAGTGCTGTATGTGCTGAACTTTACACGTCTCTAGAAGGCTGCACCCAGGAAGTGATGCTGTTCAGGATGAAATCTTGGCTCACTAATAACAATAAATACATTTTTAAGTAAATTCGACTTCTGCTTGATTTCTTATTACTTGAGTACTTAAATAAATGAAACTGAGCTATAAATAGAACTAAAGAAATATTCAGGTTGGAAATTGAAAAATATTCACTGTTGGTATTTACATGTGAATAATTGTTTTCTATCTACAAATACCATAATTAATTAAAAAAAATAAGTGTATAAAGATGGGCTTGAAGTTTCCCATACCTTCAGTGTGTTCAGATATTTCTTTTATTATTAGTTTAATTGATTAAAATAACTGAATGTTCATTTAGTTATTGTTTATTTTTCATTATGGACACAAAGAATTTATGGAAATTTCAAATATGAATAAAAAATGGTTCTTCAGTTGGTGATGTTCAGTTAAAAACAGCTATATGCTGGTGAATAATGTTTATTGACCAGTTGATAAGTAATAAAGATCAGCTGCACAATATCTGAATATTATCTAGAATTACTACAACACTTGATTTATTTATCAGTATTAACACATAAAACTGTTGGGTATTAGTATAGTGTATTTATTTTCTGTGGTCTGACTAAACATATACATAATCCTGCACTCATGTCAAGCTGATTAGATATTGTTTCATTTATATTAGTTCAGTTACTGAGCCTGACTGTCTGGGGGAAGAAGCTATTAGAAAGTTTAGCAGATGTTCTGTCCAGATGTTCTCATTCATTCTGCCAGTTGGCAGGTGAGGAAAGAGTCTGGTAGAAGGGGGAGGTGATGTTCACAAAACTGACGGATTTATAAATGTACACTTTCTGGTAAGGATCCTTGCTTGAAGTAAGAGAGACCCTGATGATGTTTTCAGTGGTTTTCACTATCTGTTGTAGTGTCTTGTGCTCTGAGACAGAATGCTCTTTTCATATTAAACAATGGTACAGCTGCACAGGAT
>JAUCMX010000243.1:0-15352 GCA_033459395.1 Hemibagrus guttatus | reverse complement strand
TTAACGAGTCAATCATTCGTGATAACTAACGCCCGGCGCATCCGCTATGATGTGATACTTTCAGCACCCGAATTAACCCTCAAGAGGTGCAACACCATTAACCCTGCAGATAATATAGTACTACCTGTCGACAGAATCCCACATAACTGTTCAGATGATACTGAAAAATTCTTGAGATTATGAGATGACTTAGAAAAACAGCCTCTGGGGATGGCTCAACACATTTACTTTGTAGATGGACAATGCTATCGAACACATGAAGGAAACAACGCTGGATGTGCAGTTGTACAGTATGATATAAATACGAATATGATATACAGTAATCAAAGCCATTACAGAAGCACTTTGAATAAAACACAAACTGGGGTGTGTGTATCATCCTCAGTCCCAAGGAATGGTGGAAAGGGCGAATGGAATTTTGAAAGAAAAAATAGCTAAGATTTGTACGAGCACAAACCTAACCTGGGTCCAAGCGCTACCTCTAGCTTTGATGAAAATGCGATCACAGACAAACTGTAACACTCATTTAACTCCATATGAAATGTTAACAGGCAGGCCAATGCCAGTATCAGAATCAGAATCAGAATCAGAATCAGAAAAGTTTTTATTGCCAGGTACAGCAAAGGGTTCGCGAAGAGCACTTTACAGTACTAGGAATTTGTCTTGGTGTCAGGTGCAAAACATATAAACAGATAAAATTTTAAAATAATAAAATAAACTATAATAAATTAAATAAAGTTGCGATTTACAATGTAAGTGTAAGTGAAATTGAAGGAGACTGTCCAAACATATATACAGATAACATATGTACACAAATGAGAATGATAATAAATATGTACACAGAAGTTTGAAGTTGAGTGAGAGTGACTGACCAAATAAGTATATCCTGTATGTACAATCGATAATGAAATAAATATTGTGTACAGAAGATGAGTTGCAAAAGATGTAGTGCAATTTAGAATGTGAAAGTGTCATGGTTGTCTGTAAGTTCTGGGGGGGTCATCTGGGGGCAAGTGGGGCACTGTTCAGCAGGCTGACTGCAGTGGGGAAGAAACTGTTTTTGTGGCGTGAGGTCCTGGTCTTGATGGACCGAAGCCTCTTTCCAGAGGGGAGGGACCGAAAGAGTTCATTACCGGGATGAGAGGGGTCAGCTGCGATCTTGGCTGCACGTCTCCGGGACCTGGAGAAGTACAGCTCTTGGAGAGATGGGAGACTGCAGCCAATCACCTTCTCAGCTGAGTGGATGACACGCTGCAGTTTGGCCTTGTCCCTGGCTGTAGCTGCAGCAAACCAGACTGTGATGGAGGATGTGAGGACAGATTCAATGATGGCAGTGTAGAAGTTAACCAGCATCTTTACAGGTAGGAGAAACTTCTTAAGCTGCCGCAGGAAATACATCCTCTGCTGAGCCTTCTTGGTGAGGGAGCTGATGTTCTGCGCCCACTTGAGCTCCTTGGTGATGGTGGTGCCTAGGAAACAGAAGGACTCAGCAGATGACACCGGGGAGTCACAGAGGTTGACAGGGGGGCGGGGGGCTGGGTCCTTCCTGAAGTCCACTGTCATCTCCACTGTCTTTAGGGAGTTGAGCTCCAGGTTGTTCGTGCTGCACCATGACACCAGACGATCAATCTCACCCCTGTAGGCCGACTCGTTCCCATCAGAGATGAGGCCGATGAGGGTGGTGTCATCAGCAAACTTCAGAAGTTTGACAGACTGGTGACCAGATGTGCAGCCTTTGGTGTAAAGGGAGAATAGCAGAGGAGAAAGGACACAGCCTTGGGGGGATCCAGTGCTGATGTGCTGGAGGTCAGAGACATGCGTTCCCAGCCTCACGAACTGCCGTCTGTCCGTCAGGAAGTCCGTGATCCAACTGCACATGGAGTCAGGCACATTCAGCTGGAAGAGCTTGTCTCTGAGCAGGGCGGGGATGATCGTATTGAAAGCTGAACTAAAGTCCACAAACAGTATCCTGGCATAGGATCCTGGGGAATCTAGATGCTGAAGGATGAAGTGGAGGGCCATGTTCACAGCATCATCTACAGATCTGTTGGCTCTGTAGGCGAACTGTAGTGGATCCAGAAGAGGGTCTGTGATGTCCTTGAGGTAGGACAACACGAGGCGCTCAAAAGACTTCATGACCACAGAAGTCAGAGCGACGGGTCTGTAGTCATTAAGTCCTGTTATCTTTGTCTTTTTGGGGACTGGGACAATGGCTGAGGTCTTGAAGCAGGCTGGCACGTGGCAGGTCTCCAGTGAGGTGTTAAAAATGTCTGTGAACACTGGGGACAGCTGATTGGCACAGTGCTTCAGGAGGGAGGGGGAGACGGAGTCCGGGCCTGAAGCTTTGCGGGTGTTCAGTCGTTTGAACAGTCTATTCACCTCTTCCTCTTTGATGGTGAGAGGTGTCAGGGGTGGAGGGTGGGGTGTTGCTGAGGTGTGGAGCTGTGTGGGTGATAGCTGATGGGGGGGGAAAATTGGGGGGGGTCAGGACTGTTCCATTGTCTTTCAAAGCGGCAGTAGTACTCATTCAGGCTGTTGGCCAGTCGCAGGTCGTTTACAGAGTGGGGGGCTCTAGGCTTGTAGTTGGTGATCGCTTTAAGCCCTTTCCAGACAGAGGCAGAGTCGTTGGTTTGGAATTGTTGTTTTCATTCTCTCACCATGCTCTGTTTTAGCTTTTCTCACCTCCTCGCTAAATATATACTTAGCCTCCTTGTATTTTCCTCTGTCTCCACTTCTGAATGCGGCCTCTTTCTCTGACCTGAGCCGTCTGAGTTTGGCTGTGAACCAGGGTTTGTCATTGTTATAACTCACCCTGGTGCATGTTGGAATGATGCTGTCCTCGCAGAAGTAAATGTAGGACGACACAGTGTCTGTGTACTCATCCAGACTGTGGTGGTAGACCTAAAAACATCCCAGTCTGTACAGTCCAAACACCCCTGAAGTTCCCCCACAGCCTCACTGGTCCACTTCTTTGATGTCCTCACAACAGGTTTGCAGAGTTTTAATTTCTGCCTGTATGCAGGAATCAAATGCACCATGATGTGGTCAGACTGGCCCAGTGCGGCACGAGGGACAGCACGATAAGCACCGCTGATGGTGGTGTAGCAATGGTCCAGTACGTTCCCCTCTCTGGTCGGGCACTTAATAAACTGTTTATATTTGGGCAGTTCGTGTGAGAGGTTACCTTTATTAAAGTCTCCTAGGACAATAACCAAGGCATCCGGGTTTGTTCGTTCACACTCTGTATCTCGTCAAGCCAGCGCGCGCTGTGCTTCGCGCACATTACCTTGTGGCGGAATGTAAACACCGACGAGAATGAATGAGGAGAACTCACGGGGAGAGTAGAAGGGCTTACAGTTAATGATGAAGGCCTCCAGGTCCGGGGAACAGAGTTGAGACAGTACTTTCACATCATTACACCAACTGTTGTTAGTATAAACAACAGTTTATACTTATCATTATATCATTATCATATATCATTATATCATTATCATTATATCATATATATAGTATCATTTACAAGGGGATCCTATAAGGGAACCACAACGTGAAGGTCCCTTTAAAGTGGTACTTACAACACCTACTGCAGTCAAGGTCGAAGGTAAGGAGTACTGATATTACCTCAACCATTGTTGTCGAGCAGCAGGGAAAGACTTAAAGGAGAAGTCCCCAGAACCTAAAGGGACAAAGTCCGAGTTAAACACAGACCTAGATGATAGTGACCCTGAGAACTCAGACCAATCAACAGGAGGACCAGCACAGAACACATGGCCTGGATAAAAGCATCACCCCATTAAACGCGAGTAGTTCAAACACCACCCCGACTAACACAACATGGTAAAGTCACGAGTTTCAAAAAACTAAACTAAAAACTAAACTAAAACTAAAACCACGTCTAAAAAGCAGCAGAATGCTCACTATTATGTCACAGGAGCTAGTTTAATGATTATATTCCTAGGAATCTCTGGCTACTAATATCTACAGATCAACAAGCAAAGAATAAGGATAAGACACCGCACCGCAACGAAACAGCGAACATTAACCAGATAGCCATCAACCTGGAGATACCGGTGAGGGCTTCTACAAACCTAAAAAGACTCAAACGACAAGAAGTGGTAGGCCAAGCCTATATGAATGGCCAAGTGGTATACGGAGCGCAATCAACACTTAAACAGCTACAACACCTAGATTCAGCTCAAGCAGAGACAGCTGTGCAAAACCACATGAAATGTGCGTTAAGCCTCCTTAGGGCAGGGAATTGAACTTAAATCCGCAAACCTCAGCTATAACTGTAAATATTTTGTGATAAACACACTAGAGTCTCCAATCAAACCAGAAAACAACACACAAGACGAAGCGATAAAATAAATACCCGATACTCCCTATCTTTAGAAGTACATACTAAAAATACCTAAGGTGAGAAACATGACCCTCACAAATGGTGCAAGCATGGTTATCAGAAGACACCCAGTTAGCACACAGTGTAAAGAAATACAAACTTTAATGTACTTTAGTGCAAATGGCTCGCACATATTAACACCAAAAACGTATAACAGTGACTGCAAAGCCAGGGTGTTTGTACCAACATTGCAGCCAAGCGCTGACACCCGCAAAGTAGAAATAGAATTTTGTGCTACTTGTAATCATTATAGCTGCTCAGTGGTAAAAATTGACCAGATTACGGAACCACATGAAAATATAAAAAATTTAACCACACTCACTCAGATTATACATCATAATGATTCGATGGCGTAAAGAATTTTCACAAAACTTATATCGACAATGGCTTCACGAAGCTGTCACTAACAGCACGTGTATTATATGTCATGATCGTTCCCATCACCCACGGCGGGGTAATGCCAACTAAAGGAGTATGTGAATGTAGTTACCCTCCAAATAACAGTTCATACCTTTGTCCAGCATTATGCCTCTTAGGATCTGCAGCACGAACACATGGAGCCAACTGGATGCGTGTCTTAAGTACGTCCTGTATGTATCGCCCCAGCTCTACCCCAGACAATAGTAGATATGTGCATATGAATGCAACCCAACCAGGTATATCCAGTATGTATACGCCCCCGCAGAATCATAAATGTAGGTGCACTCTCTATGACTGCATGCTCAGACATCTTAGAGGCTCGGTATCCCATAGTTAACATTAAGCCCGCATGTAATGAGTCTGAATACGGATGCGAACCAACGATTCGTTAAAATGCAAGTGCCAAACCTTAGACTAGGAACTTTACAAATTGCTGACATTTTTTGGTACTGTGGAGGCACACAAGTATTTCAGGTGCTTCCAGGCTTATGGCACGGACTGTGTACCACTGTCGTACTAGAGGGGGGGCTGACTGTTTTTGAATTTAAATGACATCCAGCTTAAGGAAATATTTAACACCCAACCGTCTCCTGATCAACATGCACGCTCTAAACGCGATATTTCTTCAACCCAAGAGTCAGAAATTCTAAATTACATGGTTACAGAATGGAGCCATAACAATGAAATCTACATAGACTGGAAAGGAATGCCAGTAGGCGTTCCATAAGAGCACCATGCACTCAAAGAGTCTACAACTCTAGCTATGCTTATTTTCTCACCCCACATGCAATCCCACAGGAATATGAAATAGATCAATTACATTTGCTACAATCAACAGCGATTCATTAATCACACTGTATGGCATTAAAGCTTATTTCTGAACAACTCCATGCGGCGACTCTAATGACTGTACAAAATCGATTCGCTATAGACACCATGCAGGGCCCTGATCAGGGAGTATGTCAGATGATCGGTTCCGAGTGCTGTGAAGTTATTCCCTGCACATGGGTCCATTGGGCCCACTCAGCACTCTGCTGGACCGCATGGTGCACCTGCCACCTGTGATCAGATTGTAAACAATAATGCTGTCCCAGGGTCTGATTGGTACAACTGGCTATTTTCCAATAACTGAATAACAGGACTTGTGCGTATTGGTGTAACTATTCTAGTAGGCACTCATAGTAATGGCGGTAATGGCCTGCTGTTGTATTCCCTTTCTGCGCGCTCTCATTGACAAAACTGTAATGCTCTGTTTGGACAGTATATGCTAATACAATTATATGGGACATCCATAGAATTGGTGGAACCTCCTGTCTGTTCCATGTTATTCCATGTCTATGTTGTCTATGTCTATGTTGTCTATCTTGGATTAAGTGTTGTGTGCAGGAACATGGCGAATGATCGGGGCAAGTGGTCCTAATGCGGTGTCGACACAGACGGCGTTATCATTCAACGTGTGCCATGCTAGAGCCATGTACCGATGGGTTTGTCTACACGTTCCATCGCAGCTTCCGGTGCCCAGCCTGCTCCAAACTGGTGGCAAATATGGAAAGGCGAGCTATATGTGAACACCCATGGATCGTTCGAGACCAACCACATGCACCTGTATGCTGGCATTCGCACCCACCATCTAATGAGCATCCTCCATGGTCTCCAATATTTGAGGACAAATATAGCCCATGCCACCATGATGCATATCAATGGAACTTGGCTTGACCACAAATGGGAAACAGATTACCAGCTTAGTGATAGGCTCACGTGTCGAGTCCACTCATATCGACTACATCGTGCCATTTCGGTGGGCCCAAGCATATGGCCACTACTTAGGAACTTATTTGCTCTGCAGATAGTTTAGTTAGGTTTAGTTTAGTTTAGTGTAATTTTAGTCTAGTCCCCTCCCGTATTTCTGTCACGTATCCCCCTATTCGTATTTCACATCTGTGCCTGACTGCCATTCGGTGCCTTTTGCTTTTTTTTCCCATGTTTTGGTTAATAGCAGCCACTAAAATGGTTTGTTTCCCATTTTGATTTAACTTTGGCTTTGGCCCTGATCTGCCTCCACTTCACTCTCTGAACCGGACCTGTTTTTTTTTCCCCACGCAAATCTTACAGCTCATCTCCACCTTACCTTCTACCTAGGTAAGTTATTTTTCCCTATTTACCTATTTACCTATTCCCTCCACCTTGTCCTCTCTCTGTGGTATACTTTGATTTTAGTACAATATGGTATATGTGAACTCCTAAAGTTAATTCTCATTCGGCTGTTTTGCTTCATCAGGAATTAGATATCTTCTTGTTGTCCTATCTGAGGGTTGTTATGACGTTCCCCTCGCCTTTTCCCAGGTTGCCGTACATTCTGTTTTGGGAACGTGCATGTCGGCCTTGCTGACTGACTTTCCCTAGACCATGGTCCTAAGGCAGAGTGATCTTTGGTCATTGTCTTACTGCATGATGAAGGTCGTTCTCAACAGCATTTCTCTGTAAATTGCCAGACAGAATGTTTCAACAGATTTCTAAATTCATTCTGTTGCTACCATTATGTGTTACATCATCAAGAAAGATTAGTGAGCTTGTTCCAGAAGTAGCCATGCAAGCCCAAGCCTTAATATTACCACCATCATGCTTAAAAGATGAACTTGTATGTTTTCATGAGCAGATCTTTATTTCTCCAACAATCTGTCTTTCCGTCAGTTTGGTAGATGCTAATCTTGGTTGCTGAACTGTGCTTCTTTGCAAATTCCAGTCTGGTATTCTGATCAGATTTGAATAAATCCATTTTGTAGGCCTGACTCAAAACTTTTTCAATCCAGTCCAAGCCCTCGGGCTGCATGTTTGACACTCTGTCAAAGGTCAAGTCATATATTTCTAAAACCTGACATAATTAATAATACATGTCTACGAAAATGTTCCTGACTGTACAAGACTACAAAAATGTTTCTGTTTGCAGACTGGTTGGAACCAACTTCTCAGAACAGTATTGTGAATTAATGGCCTCGGTTTTCCAATCTGAGAACTCGCACCTCAGAGAGCTTGACCTTGGCTACAACATTTTGAGAGACTTTGGAGTGAAGCTTCTAACTGTCGGACTAAATCAGTGTACAGTGCAAAATTGAGAAACTTGGGTAAGCTTAAAAGCTCTTTCTTTCTTTCTTTCTTTCTTTCTTTCTTTCTTTCTTTCTTTCTTTCTTTCTTTCTTTCTTTCTTTCTTTCTTTCTTCCTTCCTTTCTTCTGATGTTATTAATAGTTGATCATACAAGAATGGAATAGGTTTTCGATTTAATAAAGAACAATTCCAAAAATTTAGCTATACTTTGTAATGTATTACAACAAATCCAGGTACAACATGAATAACCTCCTGATTCTTCTTAAAATTTTAAAAGAGTAGCATTTGTTATTTACGTTGTTAATGTTTGAATGCAATGAATATTATCCAAATAAAATACAATAATCCAAATAAAATATAGATTATTACATCCAAATAAATGATTTTTATTTTTTTATTTTTTAAAGTTTTTTATTCAATTTAACCTTTGTAGCTTTTTATACAAATCATAAGTTTTGTGAATTTTACAAATATGCTAAAAGACAACTCCATATATTCAAAACATTACATTACATTGCAAGACAGCAATTAAGATAAACAAACACATACATTAAAATGGTTTTATTTCTCTACAGACTGGACAGATGTAACCTTACACACGAATCGTGTAAAGCCTTGAAAGCTGTTATGCAGTCACCCAACTCACACCTTAGGGAGTTGAATCTGAGCTACAATAAACTGGGAATCTCAGCTCTGTGTAGGGATAACATGTCCAAACTGCAAACTGGAAGGACTGGATCTCAGCTACAACAAACTTAGCCATTTTGGAGTAAAACTTCTCTGTGCCGGACTGATGAATCCAGACTGTAAAATCAAGAGTATAAGGTTTTATTCACAGTTAAACTATTTGTTTTGTTCTACATTACCTATATCAGTGATCAGTCACATCTTTGTAGAGCTTTTTTTCCTCAGAATTTACCTCCAACTTGTCATGTATTTGGCTGTAACTTAATTCTGTCATCGCTGATCTTTGTGTTTAAGTGCAAAGCAGAGGTGTAAAGGAAAAAAATCTAACTGTGCAATTACTCTTGTTATTTACCCATTTGCAGAATTGCTGATGTTGGCATTTCAGACAAGGCATGTGTAACGCTGGCTTTGGCACTACAGTCAGCAAATCCACATCTTAGAGAGCTTGATCTCAGTAACAACTGTATAGGAGACTCAGGAGTAAAACTGCTCTGTGAAGGACTCATCAGCCCAAACAGCAAGCTAGAAATACTGAGGTAAATGCTGTATTGCAGTGTGAGCATTCATGTACATATCGGACACTTATAGTATATTTTCAAACCATTTAACCTAAAGGAATTTAAATTGGAAATTACATGCATACGATTAGGTTTAACGATCCAAAACAAGTCTGGCTCAGTTGATAATAAATATATACATAATTTCTTAAATAATGTGAAGAAATTGTAAGAAATATTACTTAGCAAGCAAGAATGTCCATTAATGTGTCTGCGCTGGTGTAATCTCACAGACAGTTCTTGTGTGAATCTGACCACAGTCCTGAGTACCCCCACTTGCTTGATAGATATTGAGCTAAGAGACAATGACCTGTATGATCTGGTGTGAAGCTGCTTTGCACTGGTCTGCAACATCCACACTGCACACTGCAGTGATTGGGGTAAGTAAAAGACAGACAGCTATGTGATATAACACTGAAGAAATTCTTTGCATTCCCTGATGTTCCTGGATTTTTGTAATTTGCTGTACAAGCTTACAGGAAACTTTCCTATATCACCATGGTCAAAGGATTCATTATTCTGAATGGTTATCTTATTCTGTATAAAAAAATTGGCAGTGGTTTAACTTCAAGTTATTTATTATTTGATCATTTTATTTATTATCTGGTTATGTGTGGATCATTTTTTTTTGTCTTTGATTTATCTTTATTATTTGTGACAAAATGACTAATATATTAAAGTGGAATTGAAGGAAACGTTATGTAAAATCCGTCTTTTAATTTAAGCTTTTCCAGTAACTAGTGTAACAATCACCAGCAGTTTTCAGTAAGCTACAGATAGATATGGCTTTTGCAGACAAATTTAGTATAATTATTAATATAAATGTTTTATTATTTAGTTTAGTTTTTACTAAAACTACTGGTGGCCGAGTCTTTGCCTGCGGGACCTGGCCGGGCACAGCCCGAAGGAATGGCATAGGCCCACCTTTCCGTAGGCCCACCACCCACAGGAAGGAGCATAAGGGTCTGGTGCAGTGTGTTTTGGGTAGCAGTCATGGGTGGGGGCCCCAACGACCCAAACCCTGGACAAAAAATTTTGCTTTTGGGACATGGAATGTCACCTCACTAGGGGGGAAGGAGCCTGAGCTAGTGAGGGAGGTCGAGTGGTACCGGCTAGAGATAGTCGGGCTTGCCTCCACGCACAGGAGCTCTGGAGCGCCCCATGGTGAGAGGCATCGGGCTGGGGTGGGCTTTCTTATAGCCCCCCTGCTCAGCCTCCATGTATTGGAGTTTTCTCCGGTAAACGAGAGGGTTGTTTCCCTGCGCCTTCGGGTCGGGGATAGGTGTCTCACTGTAGTTTCGGGTTATGGGCCGAATAGCAGTGTGGAGTACCCAACACTCTTGGAGACCCTGCGAGGTCTCACAGACAGTTCTTGTGTGAATCTGACCACAGTCCTGAGTACCCCCACTTGCTTGATAGATATTGAGCTAAGAGACAATGACTTGTATGATTCAGGTGTGAAGCTGCTTTGCACTGGTCTGCAACATCCACACTGCACACTGCAGCGATTCTTCTTCTTCTTTCGGCTTCTCCCTTCAGGGGTCGCCACAGCGAATCATCTCTCTCCACCTATCCCTATCTTCTGCATCCTCAACCCTTGCACCCACTAGCTTCATATCCTCATTAATTCCATCCATATACCTCCTCTTTGGCCTTCCTCTTTGCCTCCTGCCTGGCAGCTCCATGTCCAACATTCTCCTACCAATATACTCACTCTCCCTCCTCTGAACATGTCCAAACCATCTTAATCTGGCCTCCCTAACTTTGTTCCCCAAATGTCCAACATGAGCTGTCCCTCTGATGTACTCGTTCCTAATCCTGTCCAACCTTGTCACTCCCAAAGAGAACCTCAACATCTTCAGCTCTGCTACCTCTAGCTCTGACTCCTGTCTCTTCTTCAGTGACACTGTCTCTAAACCATACAGCATGGCCGGTCTCACCACTGTCCTGTACACCTTCCCCTTGATTCTCGCTGATATTTTCTGATCACACAGAACTCCTGACACTTTTCTCCACCCATTCCAACCTGCCTGCACTCGCTTCTTTACCTCTTTCCCACACTCTCCATTACTCTGGACTGTTGACCCCAAGTACTTAAACTCCTGTACCTTCTTCACTTCTTCACCCTGTAACCTTACTGTTCCACTTCCCTCCCTTTCATTCACACACATGTACTCAGTCTTACTACGACTGACTTTCATCCCTCTTCTCTCCAGCGCAAACCTCCACCTCTCCAGGTTTTCCTCCACCTGCTCCCTGCTCTCACTACAGATCACAATGTCATCTGCAAACATCATTGTCCAAGGAGACTCCTGTCTGACCTCCTCTGACAACTGGTCCATCACTATAGCAAACAGGAAGGGGCTCAGAGCCGATCCCTGATGCAGTCCCACCTCCACATTGAACTCCTCTGTCTGACCTACAGCACACCTCACCACTGTCCTGCTCCTCTCATACATGTCCTGCACCACTCTGACATACTTCTCTGCTACTCCTGACTTCCTCATACAGTACCACAGCTCTTCTCTTGGCACCCTGTCATACGCTTTCTCCAAGTCTACAAACACACAGTGCAACTCCCTCTGACCATCCCTATACTTCTCCATCAAAATCCTCAGAGCAAAAATTGCATCTGTTGTGCTCTTTCTGGGCATGAAGCCATACTGCTGCTCACAAATTTCCACAACCTTCCTTAACCTAGCTTCCACTACTCTTTCCCATAGCTTCATTGTATGGCTCATCAACTTTATCCCCCTATAGTTACTGCAACTCTGCACGTCACCCTTATTCTTAAAGATCGGCACTAACACACTTCTTCTCCATACCTCAGGCATCCTCTCACTCTCTAAAACCCTGTTGAACAAACTAGCTAAAAATTCCACTGCTGCCTCTCCCAGACACTTCCAGACCTCCACCGGGATGTCGTCAGGACCAACTGCCTTCCCACTTTTCATCCTCTTCAAAGCCTTCCTGACTTCATCCTTTCTAATCTTATCTACTTTCTGTTCCACAGAGTTCACCCCTTCTACTCTTTTTTCCCTCTCATTTTCCTCATTCATCAGCTCCTCAAAGTATTCCTTCCATCTCCTCTGTACACTCTCCTCACTTGTGAGCACCCTTCCATCTCTATCCTTAATAACTCTAACTTGCTGCACATCCTTCCCATCTCGATCCCTCTGCCTAGCTAACCTGTACAAGTCCTTCTCTCCTTCTCTAGTGTCTAACCTAGTGTACAACTCGTCATATGCCTTCTGCTTGGCCTTAGACACCTCCCTCTTCACTCTGCGCTGTAACTCCTTGTATTCCTGTCTATTCTCTTCAGTCCTGTCCATGTCCCACTTCTTCTTGGCTAACCTCTTCCTCTGGATACTATCCTGAACTTCCTCATTCCACCACCAAGTCTCCTTATCTTCTTTCCTCCTTCCAGATGACACACCCAGCACCTTTCTCCCTGTCTCCCTGATCACTTCTGCTGTAGTTTCCCAGTCATCTGGCAGCACTACCTGACCACCCAGAGCCTGCCTCAACTTCTGTCTAAATTCCTCACAACATTCCTCCTTTTTCAGCTTCCACCACTTGGTTTTCTTCTCTATCTCTGACCTCTTCTTCTTACAGACCATCAGAGTCATCCTACACACCACCATCCTATGCTGTCTGGCTACACTCTCTCCCACTACCACTTTACAGTCACTAATCTCTTTCAGATTGCCTCTTCTACATAGGATGTAGTCTACCTGTGTGCTCCTACCTCCACTCTTGTAAGTCACTCTATGCTCCTCCCTCTTCTGAAAATAAGTGTTAACCACACCCATGTCCATCCTCTTAGCAAAGTCTACTACCATCTGTCCTTCAAGGTTCCTTTCCTTAACTCCAAACTTGCCCATCACCTCCTCATCACCTGTGTTCCCCTCACCAACATGTCCATTAAAATCCGCTCCTATCACCACTCTCTCACCCGTGGGAATACTCTCCATCACCTCATCTAATTCACTCCAGAATCTCTCTTTCTCCTCCAACTCACAACCTACCTGTGGGGCATAACCACTAACAACATTCAACATCACCCCTTCAATCTCTAACTTCAGACTCATCACCCTGTCTGACACTCTCTTCACCTCCAGGACATTCCTCACAAACTCCTCCTTCAGGACCACACCTACCCCATTTCTCTTACTATCCACACCATAATAAAACAGCTTGAATCCTGCTCCTATACTACGAGCCTTGCTCCCCTTCCACCTGGTCTCCTGTACACACAGTATATCCACCTTCCTTCTCTCCATCACATCAGCCAGCTCTCTACCTTTCCCTGTCATAGTACCAACATTCAGAGTGCCTATTCTCAGTCCTACACTCTTACCTTTCCTCTTCTCTCTCTGTCTGCGCACTCTCCTCCCTCCTCTACTTCTTCGACCAACAGTAGCCCAATTTCCACCGGCGCCCTGTAGGTCAACGGCGCCGATGGCGGTCGTTGTTAACCCGGGCCTCGACCGATCCGGTATGAAATTCGTACTGACGATTCGCATGGTTAAATTTGGCAATGTTTTACGCCGGATGCCCTTCCTGACGCAACCCTCTCTATTTATCCGGGCTTGGGACCGGCACAGAAGTCACTGGACTGTGACCCCCATGGCTAGATTGCACACTGCAGCGATTGGGGTAAGTAAAAGACAGACAGCTATGTGATATAACACTGAAGAAATTCTTTGCATTCCCTGATGTTCCTGGATTTTTGTAATTTGCTGTACAAGCTTACAGGAAACTTTCCTATATCACCATGGTCAAAGGATTCATTATTCTGAATGGTTATCTTATTCTGTATAAAAAAATTGGTAGTGGTTTAACTTCACGTTATTTATTATTTGATCATTTTATTTATTATCTGGTTATGTGTGGATCATTTTTTTTGTCTTTGATTTATTTTTATTATTTGTGACAAAATGACTAATATATTAAAGTGGAATTGAAGGAAACGTTATGTAAAATCCGTCTTTTAATTTAAGCTTTTCCAGTAACTAGTGTAACAATCACCAGCAGTTTTCAGTAAGCTACAGATAGATATGGCTTTTGCAGACAAATTTAGTATAATTATTAATATAAATGTTTATTATTTAGTTTAGTTTTTACTAAAACTACTGGTGGCCGAGTCTTTGCCTGCGGGACCTGGCTGGGCACAGCCCGAAGGAATGGCATAGGCCCACCTTCCCGTAGGCCCACCACCCACAGGAAGGAGCATAAGGGTCTGGTGCAGTGTGTTTTGGGTAGCAGTCATGGGCGGGGGCCCCGACGATGCAAATCCTGGACAAAAAATTTTGCTTTTGGGACATGGAATGTCACCTCACTGAGGGGGAAGGAGCCTGAGCTAGTGAGGGAGGTCGAGTGG
The DNA here is from genome assembly GCA_033459395.1 of Hemibagrus guttatus. NCBI lineage: Eukaryota > Metazoa > Chordata > Actinopteri > Siluriformes > Bagridae > Hemibagrus > Hemibagrus guttatus. The sequence continues at coordinate 803 of JAUCMX010000243.1, read as the reverse complement.
TACCGGCTAGAGATAGTCGGGCTTGCCTCCACGCACAGGAGCTCTGGAGCGCCCCATGGTGAGAGGCATCGGGCTGGGGTGGGCTTTCTTATAGCCCCCTGCTCAGCCGCCATGTATTGGAGTTTTCTCCGGTAAACGAGAGGGTTGTTTCCCTGCGCCTTTGGGTCGGGGATAGGTGTCTCACTGTAGTTTCGGGTTATGGGCCGAACAGCAGTGTGGAGTACCCAATACTCTTGGAGACCCTGCGAGGGGTGCTGGAAGGTGCTCTGACTGGGGACTCCATAGTTTTACTGGGGGACTTCAACGCCCATGTGGGCAGGACTTACAGCATGCACTGGGGCGTTCAGTGTGAAGCGGCTGGGATGAGGGTCAGCACCTCCAAATCTGAGGCCATGGTTCACGACCGGAAAAAGGTGGCTTACACCCTCCAGGTTGAAGGGGAGTTCCTTCCTCAAGTGGAGGAGTTTAAGTATCTCGGGGTCTTGTTTACGAGTGAGGGAAGGATGGATCATGAGATGGCCTGACTCGCAAGGGACACTAGGTGAAGCTGCCAAAACTTTCTAGGCAGAAGGAGCTATCTTGTTCAGTTAGCATAGCAGCATTTGCTAACGCATCACAGCACCATAGCCATGACTCAGGCCTGCTACATTTTTTTTCTTTCTTTGACTAGAGCGTTTGTTCTGTTGTAGTTAAAGGAGAAGTTCACTTTCAGAATAGAAATCTACAGATAATTGATTCACCCCATCATCATCCAAGATGTTCATGTCTTTCTTTCTTCAGTTGTGAAGAAATTGTGTTTTTTG
>JAUCMX010000242.1:0-15380 GCA_033459395.1 Hemibagrus guttatus | reverse complement strand
TCCAAGCTGGGGAGGGCTTACGCCTCACCCCTTGGGGAACCAACCCAGTAGAAGCCTGATGGCTGCCTGAAGGATTCCAAAACTCCGTTTAGAGTTGGAATAGGTAGGGCCGCTCTCCGCTGGATTGCTACCCGACCAGAGTCATCTGGAGGTAGTGTTTTACATGCTGCACTCTGGACCTCTGGTTTAGATAGGAGGGGAACATTCTGAGCATCTCGGATACCTTGCGGTGTTAACGAAGAGGTGCTCGTCTGCGACCCTGACGGGCCTCCTAGACGCCAAGGCCACTTAGCTAGATTCCACTCGGATGACAGACCTCAGCCACAGGCTCTGTCCGGGTGACTCGGGAAACCTTGCGGTGTTAACGAGAGTCATTCAGGGCAGAGCAAGGTAGGTAAACCGGCCTCCCTGGGTCCACTTGGACAGCACGCAGGGTGGTGGTCTGAGGCCAACAGACCTTAAATGGGGCCAAGTCTTCTTACCGATGATTAGCATCGACCATGCACCGGTCCATGGCGCACTACACCGCACCCACCTGTTATTATCTTCATAGTTTAGCTAAAACATAATTTAGAGTAATTAAAATTTAAATTAAAATAGCTAAATAGGAGCAGTAGTGACAACAACAAATAGTAGGATAGATAGCTTCAGCCACTATGGATCAAACATATGATTTACCAATATATTTTAAACATAGGATTAATATATGATCGGTCAATCAATAGGCTTAAAATTATAGAATTAGGCTTATGACAACATTATTCAACAGATTTTAAGGTGACCTAATTTATAGCAGCTATCTAGCTAGTATTCAAACCATATGAATCACTTTTTTGATTGGACATGGGACACAAGCCGAGGAGTGATCGACCTGCGGCTGGCCGCCTCAGAGGAGGGTGTTTAGTGACGAAAGGCCGAAACACCCAGAGAATCTGAGGAGCACTACTGATGATGTGTCCTGAAATTTAGCATAGGGCAAAAATTCTCTGAATAAATAAATAAATAAATAAATAAATAAAACAAATAAAAAACAACCTTAATCAGTAGAATAGGCCACACATTTAGCCAAAAACACACATGAGCAGCAATAAAAGAGGTTGTGACCCACTCAGTCCAGTGGCTATCACCTCTTTTGCAAGAGCGGTAGCATTGCTTAACAAGCGCCGGCCCGTGCACTTTCCTTGTCTCCCTATACAACCACGCAGTCTTCTGGGCTGTGATGGGGGGAGTCATTGTATATTCCACAACCCTAACCCTAACCCTAACCCTAACCCTAACCCTAACCCCTTCCCCAACCCTAACCCTAACCCTAATTCCTAACCCTAACCCTAATTCCTAACCCTAATTCCCACCCCACAACACAAACCTAACCAGCCAGTGCCACCCGGGTCCTGGTGGGCTTTTCACCAATGTTCTCCCACTGCTTCAACCACCAGCACCTAGAAAACAGGAAAAGCCACAATCAGTGGATATAAACAAGTAAAATTAAAATACTTACCTGTTGTGGAAAAAAGGAAATACTCACCTGCCCCTTTAAAATGGAGAAAAAAACATTAAAATGCCTAAAAAAAAGTCTCCATGAAAAAAAGTGATGAACTTTGCCCTAGATTCATCCAGCAGAGTCATGCTCCCAAAAATGGAGCGTGGAGGACATCTAGAGGATGAAAAAAGCAACAACAAGTTTAAAATACTTACCTGCTCTGGAAAAAATATTATTTAGCCAGGGGTGGAGCCAAGCTTATAAAAGCAGGCAACCCAGAAGGGAGAGAGCTTCTAGAAGCCAGCCACAGACCAGTAAACCTCATGGTAAGTTTACATAGAGGTTACAGAGAGAATGCCCACTACTGTCTGGGGGTGCCACAAGAGTAGTATGGGCTGGGGGTGCCAAAAAATAGCAAGTCAGCGCCTGAAGAAGGCTGAGAAAAGCCGAAATATTGCGCACACTGACTTGCAAATTAAATCAAGACGTCTATAAAAAATTGAGCTGGTGATTCCTGAAAGGAATAATTTTTTGAAACACTGTTCCATGGTTAAGGGATAGACATCCACCATGGAACATTTATCATTTCATCAAACATGATGATTATTGAGTGGCTTTATGGTTAAAGGGCAGTGCCACCATAAGCACTTAATAACCAGAGTAGACAGGGGTAAGTAAACATTATGGGGTAAATGATTGGAGACTGAAAGGGACAATTTAAGGCACACCTAGAAAACAGGAAAAGCCACAATCAGTGGATATAAACAAGTAAAATTAAAATACTTACCTGTTGTGGAAAAAAGGAAATACTCACCTGCCCCTTTAAAATGGAGAAAAAAACATTAAAATGCCTAAAAAAAAGTCTCCATGAAAAAAAGTGATGAACTTTGCCCTAGATTCATCCAGCAGAGTCATGCTCCCAAAAATGGAGCGTGGAGGACATCTAGAGGATGAAAAAAGCAACAACAAGTTTAAAATACTTACCTGCTCTGGAAAAAATATTATTTAGCCAGGGGTGGAGCCAAGCTTATAAAAGCAGGCAACCCAGAAGGGAGAGAGCTTCTAGAAGCCAGCCACAGACCAGTAAACCTCATGGTAAGTTTACATAGAGGTTACAGAGAGAATGCCCACTACTGTCTGGGGGTGCCACAAGAGTAGTATGGGCTGGGGGTGCCAAAAAATAGCAAGTCAGCGCCTGAAGAAGGCTGAGAAAAGCCGAAATATTGCGCACACTGACTTGCAAATTAAATCAAGACGTCTATAAAAAATTGAGCTGGTGATTCCTGAAAGGAATAATTTTTTGAAACACTGTTCCATGGTTAAGGGATAGACATCCACCATGGAACATTTATCATTTCATCAAACATGATGATTATTGAGTGGCTTTATGGTTAAAGGGCAGTGCCACCATAAGCACTTAATAACCAGAGTAGACAGGGGTAAGTAAACATTATGGGGTAAATGATTGGAGACTGAAAGGGACAATTTAAGGCAATTGGAGTGAGTATGTGGTGATTCAGTGAAGAAGGACACATGGTGGGATGACCACTGGGACTCGAGGCGTGCCCGTGCACAACGTCGGTCTCGGCTTTTGCTGGGACCACGGCCTGGGGTGTTCCCTATCCCCTTCCCCTTCCCCAACCCTAACCCTAACCCTAATTCCTAACCCTAACCCTAATTCCTAACCCTAATTCCCACCCCACAACACAAACCTAACCAGCCAGTGCCACCCGGGTCCTGGTGGGCTTTTCACCAATGTTCTCCCACTGCTTCAACCACCAGCACCTAGAAAACAGGAAAAGCCACAATCAGTGGATATAAACAAGTAAAATTAAAATACTTACCTGTTGTGGAAAAAAGGAAATACTCACCTGCCCCTTTAAAATGGAGAAAAAAACATTAAAATGCCTAAAAAAAAGTCTCCATGAAAAAAAGTGATGAACTTTGCCCTAGATTCATCCAGCAGAGTCATGCTCCCAAAAATGGAGCGTGGAGGACATCTAGAGGATGAAAAAAGCAACAACAAGTTTAAAATACTTACCTGCTCTGGAAAAAATAATATTTAGCCAGGGGTGGAGCCAAGCTTATAAAAGCAGGCAACCCAGAAGGGAGAGAGCTTCTAGAAGCCAGCCACAGACCAGTAAACCTCATGGTAAGTTTACATAGAGGTTACAGAGAGAATGCCCACTACTGTCTGGGGGTGCCACAAGAGTAGTATGGGCTGGGGGTGCCAAAAAATAGCAAGTCAGCGCCTGAAGAAGGCTCAGAAAAGCCGAAATATTGCGCACACTGACTTGCAAATTAAATCAAGACGTCTATAAAAAATTGAGCTGGTGATTCCTGAAAGGAATAATTTTTTGAAACACTGTTCCATGGTTAAGGGATAGACATCCACCATGGAACATTTATCATTTCATCAAACATGATGATTATTGAGTGGCTTTATGGTTAAAGGGCAGTGCCACCATAAGCACTTAATAACCAGAGTAGACAGGGGTAAGTAAACATTATGGGGTAAATGATTGGAGACTGAAAGGGACAATTTAAGGCAATTGGAGTGAGTATGTGGTGATTCAGTGAAGAAGGACACATGGTGGGATGACCACTGGGACTCGAGGCGTGCCCGTGCACAACGTCGGTCTCGGCTTTTGCTGGGACCACGGCCTGGGGTGTTCCCTATCCCCTTCCCCTTCCCCAACCCTAACCCTAACCCTAATTCCTAACCCTAACCCTAATTCCTAACCCTAATTCCCACCCCACAACACAAACCTAACCAGCCAGTGCCACCCGGGTCCTGGTGGGCTTTTCACCAATGTTCTCCCACTGCTTCAACCACCAGCACCTAGAAAACAGGAAAAGCCACAATCAGTGGATATAAACAAGTAAAATTAAAATACTCACCTGTTGTGGAAAAAAGGAAATACTCACCTGCCCCTTTAAAATGGAGAAAAAAACATTAAAATGCCTAAAAAAAAGTCTCCATGAAAAAAAGTGATGAACTTTGCCCTAGATTCATCCAGCAGAGTCATGCTCCCAAAAATGGAGCGTGGAGGACATCTAGAGGATGAAAAAAGCAACAACAAGTTTAAAATACTTACCTGCTCTGGAAAAAATAATATTTAGCCAGGGGTGGAGCCAAGCTTATAAAAGCAGGCAACCCAGAAGGGAGAGAGCTTCTAGAAGCCAGCCACAGACCAGTAAACCTCATGGTAAGTTTACATAGAGGTTACAGAGAGAATGCCCACTACTGTCTGGGGGTGCCACAAGAGTAGTATGGGCTGGGGGTGCCAAAAAATAGCAAGTCAGCGCCTGAAGAAGGCTCAGAAAAGCCGAAATATTGCGCACACTGACTTGCAAATTAAATCAAGACGTCTATAAAAAATTGAGCTGGTGATTCCTGAAAGGAATAATTTTTTGAAACACTGTTCCATGGTTAAGGGATAGACATCCACCATGGAACATTTATCATTTCATCAAACATGATGATTATTGAGTGGCTTTATGGTTAAAGGGCAGTGCCACCATAAGCACTTAATAACCAGAGTAGACAGGGGTAAGTAAACATTATGGGGTAAATGATTGGAGACTGAAAGGGACAATTTAAGGCAATTGGAGTGAGTATGTGGTGATTCAGTGAAGAAGGACACATGGTGGGATGACCACTGGGACTCGAGGCGTGCCCGTGCACAACGTCGGTCTCGGCTTTTGCTGGGACCACGGCCTGGGGTGTTCCCTATCCCCTTCCCCTTCCCCAACCCTAACCCTAACCCTAATTCCTAACCCTAACCCTAATTCCTAACCCTAATTCCCACCCCACAACACAAACCTAACCAGCCAGTGCCACCCGGGTCCTGGTGGGCTTTTCACCAATGTTCTCCCACTGCTTCAACCACCAGCACCTAGAAAACAGGAAAAGCCACAATCAGTGGATATAAACAAGTAAAATTAAAATACTCACCTGTTGTGGAAAAAAGGAAATACTCACCTGCCCCTTTAAAATGGAGAAAAAAACATTAAAATGCCTAAAAAAAAGTCTCCATGAAAAAAAGTGATGAACTTTGCCCTAGATTCATCCAGCAGAGTCATGCTCCCAAAAATGGAGCGTGGAGGACATCTAGAGGATGAAAAAAGCAACAACAAGTTTAAAATACTTACCTGCTCTGGAAAAAATAATATTTAGCCAGGGGTGGAGCCAAGCTTATAAAAGCAGGCAACCCAGAAGGGAGAGAGCTTCTAGAAGCCAGCCACAGACCAGTAAACCTCATGGTAAGTTTACATAGAGGTTACAGAGAGAATGCCCACTACTGTCTGGGGGTGCCACAAGAGTAGTATGGGCTGGGGGTGCCAAAAAATAGCAAGTCAGCGCCTGAAGAAGGCTCAGAAAAGCCGAAATATTGCGCACACTGACTTGCAAATTAAATCAAGACGTCTATAAAAAATTGAGCTGGTGATTCCTGAAAGGAATAATTTTTTGAAACACTGTTCCATGGTTAAGGGATAGACATCCACCATGGAACATTTATCATTTCATCAAACATGATGATTATTGAGTGGCTTTATGGTTAAAGGGCAGTGCCACCATAAGCACTTAATAACCAGAGTAGACAGGGGTAAGTAAACATTATGGGGTAAATGATTGGAGACTGAAAGGGACAATTTAAGGCAATTGGAGTGAGTATGTGGTGATTCAGTGAAGAAGGACACATGGTGGGATGACCACTGGGACTCGAGGCGTGCCCGTGCACAACGTCGGTCTCGGCTTTTGCTGGGACCACGGCCTGGGGTGTTCCCTATCCCCTTCCCCTTCCCCAACCCTAACCCTAACCCTAATTCCTAACCCTAACCCTAATTCCTAACCCTAATTCCCACCCCACAACACAAACCTAACCAGCCAGTGCCACCCGGGTCCTGGTGGGCTTTTCACCAATGTTCTCCCACTGCTTCAACCACCAGCACCTAGAAAACAGGAAAAGCCACAATCAGTGGATATAAACAAGTAAAATTAAAATACTCACCTGTTGTGGAAAAAAGGAAATACTCACCTGCCCCTTTAAAATGGAGAAAAAAACATTAAAATGCCTAAAAAAAAGTCTCCATGAAAAAAAGTGATGAACTTTGCCCTAGATTCATCCAGCAGAGTCATGCTCCCAAAAATGGAGCGTGGAGGACATCTAGAGGATGAAAAAAGCAACAACAAGTTTAAAATACTTACCTGCTCTGGAAAAAATAATATTTAGCCAGGGGTGGAGCCAAGCTTATAAAAGCAGGCAACCCAGAAGGGAGAGAGCTTCTAGAAGCCAGCCACAGACCAGTAAACCTCATGGTAAGTTTACATAGAGGTTACAGAGAGAATGCCCACTACTGTCTGGGGGTGCCACAAGAGTAGTATGGGCTGGGGGTGCCAAAAAATAGCAAGTCAGCGCCTGAAGAAGGCTCAGAAAAGCCGAAATATTGCGCACACTGACTTGCAAATTAAATCAAGACGTCTATAAAAAATTGAGCTGGTGATTCCTGAAAGGAATAATTTTTTGAAACACTGTTCCATGGTTAAGGGATAGACATCCACCATGGAACATTTTATCATTCATCAAACATGATGATTATTGAGTGGCTTTATGGTTAAAGGGCAGTGCCACCATAAGCACTTAATAACCAGAGTAGACAGGGGTAAGTAAACATTATGGGGTAAATGATTGGAGACTGAAAGGGACAATTTAAGGCAATTGGAGTGAGTATGTGGTGATTCAGTGAAGAAGGACACATGGTGGGATGACCACTGGGACTCGAGGCGTGCCCGTGCACAACGTCGGTCTCGGCTTTTGCTGGGACCACGGCCTGGGGTGTTCCCTATCCCCTTCCCCTTCCCCAACCCTAACCCTAACCCTAATTCCTAACCCTAACCCTAATTCCTAACCCTAATTCCCACCCCACAACACAAACCTAACCCTAACCCTAACCCTAACCCTAACCCTAACCACTAACCCTATCCTAACCCTAACCACTAACCCAAACCCCTAACCCTATCCTAACCCTAACCTCCTAAAAACCCTAATTTCTATCTTTACTCCCACTTTAGCCAGCCTGCTAACACTAACATGCCAATGCTAACCCTAACCCTAACACTCTAAAACCCTAATTTCAACTTTTTCCGCTACTTTAGCCTACATGCTAACATGCTAACATGCTAATGCTAACATGCTAACACTAACCCTAACACCCTAAAACCCTAATTTCAACCTTTTCTGCTACTTTAGCCTACATGCTAACATGCTAACATGCTAATGCTAACATGCTAACACTAATCCTAACACCCTAAAACCCTAATTTCAACCTTTTCTGCTGCTTTAGCCTACATGCTAACATGCTAATGCTAACATGCTAACACTAACCCTAACTTCAATCTTTACCCCTACCTTAGCCTGCATGCTAATACTAACATGCTAACGCTACTCTAACACTAACCCTAACCCTAACTCTAACATCCATAAACTCTACTTTAGCTCAGATGCTAATTCTAGCCCTGAGGCTAACCCCAAGCCCTAACCTTAACCCACCCCATGCACTGTTACATGTAATGGCTGTGTAATCACACCATTATTACACAAGGTGCCACCTCATGAATATTCATAAGTTTGGACCATGTCTGTGTCAAATATGCACAGAGAGGATTCTGGTCCATCTTAAAATGACAACTTTAAACATTAATATCTCGGGAACCGTTCTAGCTATCGACATCCCGTTTTTTTTGCCACGCACAACTCAATCTCCCCTATCCATTTAATAACTTTCCACCGAGGACAAACGATATACCGTCCTCGATAAAACGATACCAAAAGATGGGATAACCCATCCAAATCCACCAGAATCCAAGCTGGGGAGGGGCTTACGCCTCACCCCTTGGGGAACCAACCCAGTAGAAGCCTGATGGCTGCCTGAAGGATTCCAAAACTCCGTTTAGAGTTGGAATAGGTAGGGCCGCTCTCCGCTGGATTGCTACCCGACCAGAGTCATCTGGAGGTAGTGTTTTACATGCTGCACTCTGGACCTCTGGTTTAGATAGGAGGGGAACATTCTGAGCATCTCGGATACCTTGCGGTGTTAACGAAGAGGTGCTCGTCTGCGACCCTGACGGGCCTCCTAGACGCCAAGGCCATTTAGCTAGATTCCACTCGGATGACAGACCTCAGCCACAGGCTCTGTCCGGGTGACTCGGGAAACCTTGCGGTGTTAACGAGAGTCATTCAGGGCAGAGCAAGGTAGGTGAACCGGCCTCCCTGGGGTCCACTTGGACAGCACGCAGGGTGGTGGTCTGAGGCCAACAGACCTTAAATGGGGCCAAGTCTTCTTACCGATGATTAGCATCGACCATGCACCGGTCCATGGCGCACTACACCGCACCCACCTGTTATTATCTTCATAGTTTAGCTAAAACATAATTTAGAGTAATTAAAATTTAAATTAAAATAGCTAAATAAGAGCAGTAGTGACAACAACAAATAGTAGGATAGATAGCTTCAGCCACTATGGATCAAACATATGATTTACCAATATATTTTAAACATAGGATTAATATATGATCGGTCAATCAATAGGCTTAAAATTATAGAATTAGGCTTATGACAACATTATTCAACAGATTTTAAGGTGACCTAATTTATAGCAGCTATCTAGCTAGTATTCAAACCATATGAATCACTTTTTTGATTGGACATGGGACACAAGCCGAGGAGTGATCGACCTGCGGCTGGCCGCCTCAGAGGAGGGTGTTTAGTGACGAAAGGCCGAAACACCCAGAGAATCTGAGGAGCACTACTGATGATGTGTCCTGAAATTTAGCATAGGGCAAAAGTTCTCTGAATAAAGAAATAAATAAATAAATAAAACAAATAAAAAACAACCTTAATCAGTAGAATAGGCCACACATTTAGCCAAAAACACACATGAGCAGCAATAAAAGAGGTTGTGACCCACTCAGTCCAGTGGCTATCACCTCTTTTGCAAGAGCGGTAGCATTGCTTAACAAGCGCCGGCCCGTGCACTTTCCTTGTCTCCCTATACAACCACGCAGTCTTCTGGGCTGTGATGGGGGGAGTCATTGTATATTCCACAAACCTAACCCTAACCCTAACCCTAACCCTAACCCTAGTCTTCTGGGCTGTGATGGGGGGAGTCATTGTATATTCCACAAACCTAACCCTAACCCTAACCCTAACCCTAACCCTCGATAAAACGATACCAAAAGATGGGATAACCCATCCAAATCCACCAGAATCCAAGCTGGGGAGGGGCTTACGCCTCACCCCTTGGGGAACCAACCCAGTAGAAGCCTGATGGCTGCCTGAAGGATTCCAAAACTCCGTTTAGAGTTGGAATAGGTAGGGCCGCTCTCCGCTGGATTGCTACCCGACCAGAGTCATCTGGAGGTAGTGTTTTACATGCTGCACTCTGGACCTCTGGTTTAGATAGGAGGGGAACATTCTGAGCATCTCGGATACCTTGCGGTGTTAACGAAGAGGTGCTCGTCTGCGACCCTGACGGGCCTCCTAGACGCCAAGGCCACTTAGCTAGATTCCACTCGGATGACAGACCTCAGCCCACAGGCTCTGTCCGGGTGACTCGGGAAACCTTGCGGTGTTAACGAGAGTCATTCAGGGCAGAGCAAGGTAGGTAAACCGGCCTCCCTGGGTCCACTTGGACAGCACGCAGGGTGGTGGTCTGAGGCCAACAGACCTTAAATGGGGCCAAGTCTTCTTACCGATGATTAGCATCGACCATGCACCGGTCCATGGCGCACTACACCGCACCCACCTGTTATTATCTTCATAGTTTAGCTAAAACATAATTTAGAGTAATTAAAATTTAAATTAAAATAGCTAAATAGGAGCAGTAGTGACAACAACAAATAGTAGGATAGATAGCTTCAGCCACTATGGATCAAACATATGATTTACCAATATATTTTAAACATAGGATTAATATATGATCGGTCAATCAATAGGCTTAAAATTATAGAATTAGGCTTATGACAACATTATTCAACAGATTTTAAGGTGACCTAATTTATAGCAGCTATCTAGCTAGTATTCAAACCATATGAATCACTTTTTTGATTGGACATGGGACACAAGCCGAGGAGTGATCGACCTGCGGCTGGCCGCCTCAGAGGAGGGTGTTTAGTGACGAAAGGCCGAAACACCCAGAGAATCTGAGGAGCACTACTGATGATGTGTCCTGAAATTTAGCATAGGGCAAAAATTCTCTGAATAAATAAATAAATAAATAAATAAATAAAACAAATAAAAAACAACCTTAATCAGTAGAATAGGCCACACATTTAGCCAAAAACACACATGAGCAGCAATAAAAGAGGTTGTGACCCACTCAGTCCAGTGGCTATCACCTCTTTTGCAAGAGCGGTAGCATTGCTTAACAAGCGCCGGCCCGTGCACTTTCCTTGTCTCCCTATACAACCACGCAGTCTTCTGGGCTGTGATGGGGGGAGTCATTGTATATTCCACAACCCTAACCCTAACCCTAACCCTAACCCTAACCCTAACCCCTTCCCCAACCCTAACCCTAACCCTAATTCCTAACCCTAACCCTAATTCCTAACCCTAATTCCCACCCCACAACACAAACCTAACCAGCCAGTGCCACCCGGGTCCTGGTGGGCTTTTCACCAATGTTCTCCCACTGCTTCAACCACCAGCACCTAGAAAACAGGAAAAGCCACAATCAGTGGATATAAACAAGTAAAATTAAAATACTTACCTGTTGTGGAAAAAAGGAAATACTCACCTGCCCCTTTAAAATGGAGAAAAAAACATTAAAATGCCTAAAAAAAAGTCTCCATGAAAAAAAGTGATGAACTTTGCCCTAGATTCATCCAGCAGAGTCATGCTCCCAAAAATGGAGCGTGGAGGACATCTAGAGGATGAAAAAAGCAACAACAAGTTTAAAATACTTACCTGCTCTGGAAAAAATATTATTTAGCCAGGGGTGGAGCCAAGCTTATAAAAGCAGGCAACCCAGAAGGGAGAGAGCTTCTAGAAGCCAGCCACAGACCAGTAAACCTCATGGTAAGTTTACATAGAGGTTACAGAGAGAATGCCCACTACTGTCTGGGGGTGCCACAAGAGTAGTATGGGCTGGGGGTGCCAAAAAATAGCAAGTCAGCGCCTGAAGAAGGCTCAGAAAAGCCGAAATATTGCGCACACTGACTTGCAAATTAAATCAAGACGTCTATAAAAAATTGAGCTGGTGATTCCTGAAAGGAATAATTTTTTGAAACACTGTTCCATGGTTAAGGGATAGACATCCACCATGGAACATTTATCATTTCATCAAACATGATGATTATTGAGTGGCTTTATGGTTAAAGGGCAGTGCCACCATAAGCACTTAATAACCAGAGTAGACAGGGGTAAGTAAACATTATGGGGTAAATGATTGGAGACTGAAAGGGACAATTTAAGGCAATTGGAGTGAGTATGTGGTGATTCAGTGAAGAAGGACACATGGTGGGATGACCACTGGGACTCGAGGCGTGCCCGTGCACAACGTCGGTCTCGGCTTTTGCTGGGACCACGGCCTGGGGTGTTCCCTATCCCCTTCCCCTTCCCCAACCCTAACCCTAACCCTAATTCCTAACCCTAACCCTAATTCCTAACCCTAATTCCCACCCCACAACACAAACCTAACCAGCCAGTGCCACCCGGGTCCTGGTGGGCTTTTCACCAATGTTCTCCCACTGCTTCAACCACCAGCACCTAGAAAACAGGAAAAGCCACAATCAGTGGATATAAACAAGTAAAATTAAAATACTTTCCTGTTGTGGAAAAAAGGAAATACTCACCTGCCCCTTTAAAATGGAGAAAAAAACATTAAAATGCCTAAAAAAAAGTCTCCATGAAAAAAAGTGATGAACTTTGCCCTAGATTCATCCAGCAGAGTCATGCTCCCAAAAATGGAGCGTGGAGGACATCTAGAGGATGAAAAAAGCAACAACAAGTTTAAAATACTTACCTGCTCTGGAAAAAATAATATTTAGCCAGGGGTGGAGCCAAGCTTATTTTTTTTTTACAAAAGCCCACTACTGTCTGGGGGTGCCACAAGAGTAGTATGGGCTGGGGGTGCCAAAAAATAGCAAGTCAGCGCCTGAAGAAGGCTGAGAAAAGCCGAAATATTGCGCACACTGACTTGCAAATTAAATCAAGACGTCTATAAAAAATTGAGCTGGTATTCCTGAAAGGAATAATTTTTTGAAACACTGTTCCATGGTTAAGGGATAGACATCCACCATGGAACATTTATCATTTCATCAAACATGATGATTATTGAGTGGCTTTATGGTTAAAGGGCAGTGCCACCATAAGCACTTAATAACCAGAGTAGACAGGGGTAAGTAAACATTATGGGGTAAATGATTGGAGACTGAAAGGGACAATTTAAGGCAATTGGAGTGAGTATGTGGTGATTCAGTGAAGAAGGACACATGGTGGGATGACCACTGGGACTCGAGGCGTGCCCGTGCACAACGTCGGTCTCGGCTTTTGCTGGGACCACGGCCTGGGGTGTTCCCTATCCCCTTCCCCTTCCCCAACCCTAACCCTAACCCTAATTCCTAACCCTAACCCTAATTCCTAACCCTAATTCCCACCCCACAACACAAACCTAACCAGCCAGTGCCACCCGGGTCCTGGTGGGCTTTTCACCAATGTTCTCCCACTGCTTCAACCACCAGCACCTAGAAAACAGGAAAAGCCACAATCAGTGGATATAAACAAGTAAAATTAAAATACTTACCTGTTGTGGAAAAAAGGAAATACTCACCTGCCCCTTTAAAATGGAGAAAAAAACATTAAAATGCCTAAAAAAAAGTCTCCATGAAAAAAAGTGATGAACTTTGCCCTAGATTCATCCAGCAGAGTCATGCTCCCAAAAATGGAGCGTGGAGGACATCTAGAGGATGAAAAAAGCAACAACAAGTTTAAAATACTTACCTGCTCTGGAAAAAATAATATTTAGCCAGGGGTGGAGCCAAGCTTATAAAAGCAGGCAACCCAGAAGGGAGAGAGCTTCTAGAAGCCAGCCACAGACCAGTAAACCTCATGGTAAGTTTACATAGAGGTTACAGAGAGAATGCCCACTACTGTCTGGGGGTGCCACAAGAGTAGTATGGGCTGGGGGTGCCAAAAAATAGCAAGTCAGCGCCTGAAGAAGGCTGAGAAAAGCCGAAATATTGCGCACACTGACTTGCAAATTAAATCAAGACGTCTATAAAAAATTGAGCTGGTGATTCCTGAAAGGAATAATTTTTTGAAACACTGTTCCATGGTTAAGGGATAGACATCCACCATGGAACATTTATCATTTCATCAAACATGATGATTATTGAGTGGCTTTATGGTTAAAGGGCAGTGCCACCATAAGCACTTAATAACCAGAGTAGACAGGGGTAAGTAAACATTATGGGGTAAATGATTGGAGACTGAAAGGGACAATTTAAGGCAATTGGAGTGAGTATGTGGTGATTCAGTGAAGAAGGACACATGGTGGGATGACCACTGGACTCGAGGCGTGCCCGTGCACAACGTCGGTCTCGGCTTTTGCTGGGACCACGGCCTGGGGTGTTCCCTATCCCCTTCCCCTTCCCCAACCCTAACCCTAATTCCTAACCCTAACCCTAATTCCTAACCCTAATTCCCACCCCACAACACAAACCTAACCAGCCAGTGCCACCCGGGTCCTGGTGGGCTTTTCACCAATGTTCTCCCACTGCTTCAACCACCAGCACCTAGAAAACAGGAAAAGCCACAATCAGTGGATATAAACAAGTAAAATTAAAATACTACCTGTTGTGGAAAAAAGGAAATACTCACCTGCCCCTTTAAAATGGAGAAAAAAACATTAAAATGCCTAAAAAAAAGTCTCCATGAAAAAAAGTGATGAACTTTGCCCTAGATTCATCCAGCAGAGTCATGCTCCCAAAAATGGAGCGTGGAGGACATCTAGAGGATGAAAAAAGCAACAACAAGTTTAAAATACTTACCGGGGCCTGGAAAAAAAAAGAACCCAGAAGGGAGAAGCTTCTAGAAGCAGCCAAGCCAGAAACCAGAAGTTTCTAGAGGTCAGAGACCATACTCTGGGTACAAGAGGTTCGGGTGCCATACGTCGGGGGGCAAAAGGTATGGCGTGCAAAAAATCAAGACGCTAAAAGGCTGGAACCGAAAATAATTTTGAACACTGTTCAGGTTAAATAGACTCCAAGGAAATTTATTCTAAACATGATGATTATTGAGCTTTATGGTTAAGGGCATCCACCATAACATTATCAGGAGACAGGTAAGTAACATTATGGGGTAAATAATTGGAGACTGAAAGGACATTAAGAATTGGGTGAGTATGTGGTGATTCAGTGAAGAAGGACACATGGTGGGATGACCACTGGGACTCGAGGCGGCCCGTGCACAACGTCGGTTCCCGGCTTTGCCTGACCCCCGGCCTGGGGTGTTCCCTATCCCCTTCCCCTTCCCCAACCCTAACCCTAACCCTAATTCCTAACCCTAACCCTAATTCCTAACCCTAATTCCCACCCCACAACACAAACCTAACCAGCCAGTGCCACCCGGGTCCTGGTGGGCTTTTCACCAATGTTCTCCCACTGCTTCAACCACCAGCACCTAGAAAACAGGAAAAGCCACAATCAGTGGATATAAACAAGTAAAATTAAAATACTACCTGTTGTGGAAAAAAGGAAATACTCACCTGCCCCTTTAAAATGGAGAAAAAAACATTAAAATGCCTAAAAAAAAGTCTCCATGAAAAAAAGTGATGAACTTTGCCCTAGATTCATCCAGCAGAGTCATGCTCCCAAAAATGGAGCGTGGAGGACATCTAG
>JAUCMX010000241.1:0-15472 GCA_033459395.1 Hemibagrus guttatus | reverse complement strand
ATTTATAGCCCTCGAAATAATCTAATCACAGTTATACCTGAAAAACACCAAATAATGAAAGAAAAACAATTTCTAAAGTTTGGGCTTCTCAACATTAGATCCCTTGCACAGAAAGCACTTATTGTTAATGAAATGATCTCAGATTATAGTTTTGATACACTCTGCCTTACTGAAACCTGGCTTAGGCCAAATGAATTCATTAGTCTGAATGAGTCCACTCCGTCAGGCTTTTGCTATAAGCATGAGCCCCGTAAGACTGGTCGTGGAGGTGGTGTTGCAACTATTTATAGCAACTCTCTTAACGTTACTCAAAAAACAGGACCCAGGTTTAACTCATTCGAAGCGCTTGTCCTTAATGTTACACTTACAGACATGAATAAAAAATCTCTACTATATCTTGCGCTGGCCACCGTATATAGACCCCCGGGGCCCTACGCCGATTTTCTTAAAGAGTTTGCACATTTACTCTCAGACCTACTGATTAATTATGACAAAGTGTTGATTGTAGGAGACTTTAACATTCATGTAGACGATTCCAATGATGCCTTAGGACTCGCATTTATGGATTTATTAAATTCTTTTGGGGTTAAACAAAACATTACTAGACCAACTCATCGTTTTAACCATACACTAGATTTAGTTATATCACATGGAACAGATGTCACTGATATAGCTGTTTTACCTCAAAGTGATGATATCACAGACCATCACCTCTTAGTGTACACTCTACCTGTAGAACATATTAGACACGTCTCCCCTCGTTATCGACTCGGTAGAACTATTATCCCGACCACTAAAGACAGATTCACAAGTAATCTACCGGATCTGTCTCAACTTCTCACCAGACCCCTAAATACAGATGACTTAGATGAATTAACTAACAGCATAGGCACTATTTTCACCAGCACACTAGACACTGTTGCTCCCATCCGATTAAAAAGGGTCAGAGATAAAACATCTGCACCATGGTATAATAGTCACACTCACGCCCTCAAGAGAGCAACCCGTAACCTAGAGCGAAAATGGAGAAAAACTAAATTAGCAGTCTTTAGAATTGCGTATAAAGACAGTATGTCTAACTATAGACAGGCTCTAAAAGCTGCTAGGGCTGAGCATTTGAGCAAACTTATAGAAATAAACCAAAACAATCCCAGATTCTTATTTAGTACAGTGGCTAGACTGACAAAACATCAGATATCTGAAGAGAGTACTCCATCACAGCTTAATAGTGAGGACTTTATGAACTTTTTCACCGACAAAATCGATAGTATCAGGAATAAAATAATGGATGTTCAACCTTTGACAGCATCCGGTAATCTAGTCCAACCTAAAGCTCCACATTCAAAGCTACAATGCTTTACAGGTATAGGGCAGGAAGAGCTGTATAAACTTATCACCACGGCTAATTCAACAACATGTTTGTTAGATCCAATTCCAACTAGATTACTGAAAGAAGTGATACACACAGCTGGAGAGCCTCTCCTCAACATTATTAATTCCTCGTTATGTTTAGGTCACGTCCCTAAACCTTTCAAGCTGGCAGTTGTTAAGCCTCTTCTTAAGAAACCTAAACTAGACCCTAATGACTTATTAAATTACAGACCGATTTCAAACCTTCCCTTTATATCTAAAATATTAGAAAAGGTTGTGTCTACTCAATTATGCTCCTTCTTACAGGAAAACAATATCCTTGAAGAATTTCAGTCAGGTTTCAGGCCCCATCATAAGCACAGAAACTGCACTAGTTAAGATCACAAATGACCTGTTTTTAGCTTCGGACCAAGGCTGCATCTCAATATTAGTTTTACTTGATTTTTAGTGCTGCATTCGACACTTTAGATCATAACATTCTCATAGACCGCTTACAAAATCACATAGGTATTCAGGGACAGGCATTAAAATGGTTCAGATCCTACCTGTCTGATCGATACCATTTTGTAGATTTAAATGGAGAAATGTCCAGTGTAATGCCAGTGGAATATGGGGTCCCACAAGGTTCGTTTTAGGACCTCTGCTTTTCTCAATATACATGCTTCCCTTAGGCAACATCATTAGAAGGCATGGGATTAGTTTCCATTGTTACGCTGACGATACACAGTTATATATCTCATCAAAACCAGATGAAATATCTAAACTGTCTAGATTAACAGAGTGCGTTAAAGATATTAAAGACTGGATGACTGATAATTTTCTATTACTAAATCCTGATAAGACGGAGATATTACTGATTGGTCCAAAAACCAGTACACAGAAGCTCTCACAATTAAACCTGTACTTAGAAGGATGTTCTATTACTACTAGCTCTACAGTGAAAGACCTGGGTGTAATATTAGACAGCAGTTTGTCCTTTGAAAAACATATTTCCGATATTACAAAAATAGCCTTCTTCCACCTCAGAAATATCGCCAAGCTTAGGAACATTTTATCTGTATCTGATGCAGAAAAGTAGTTCACGCATTCATGACCTCCAGACTGGACTATTGTAATGCGTTATTTGGTGGTTGTCCTGCATCCTCAATAAACAAGCTACAGTTAGTCCAGAATGCAGCTGCTAGAGTCCTTACCAGGTCAAGAAAGTATGACCATATAACCCCAATATTATCATCCCTGCACTGGCTACCTGTTAAGTTTAGAATTGATTATAAACTAGCACTTCTTACATACAAGACTCTAAATGGTTTAGCTCCCACGTATCTAGCCAGTCTTCTAACACATTACAATCCATCACGCTCCCTAAGATCTCGAAACTCCGGACTTCTGGTAGTTCCCAGAATATCAAAGTCTACAAAAGGGGGTAGAGCTTTTTCATATTTAGCTCCTAAACTTTGGAACAGTCTTCCTGACAGTGTTCGGGGCTCAGACACAGTCTCCCAGTTCAAACATAGACTAAAGACATATCTCTTTAGCCAGGCATACACCTAATAAATCCCATAACTTTGTACTCCAATACATCCGATTAGATGCACATCATCATCTAGTGCCTCCTAATATCATGAATAGCAGCTACGCTAATCCCTTTCCATTTGTTTCCCTTCTTCTACCCACCCCCGAGTCACACAGAGATTGTGCCAGCTCCGGTGGCATCCAGAGATGGTCCAGCTCCAGCCGGGTTCTGCTTTCTGAGGACTGGAGTATTCAAAGCAGCACTGCCAACCCTATGTGGACATTTAAGTCAAAAACTTACAGCACCTGGTATTCCCATACAGTCTCCCAGTCAAATACTAACCAGGCCCGACTCTGCTAAGCTTCCGAGATCAGACGAGAGCTGGCGTTCTCAGAGTGGTATGGCTGTAAGCGAGAGAATTTTTGATAAGGATTATTTTATTTTCGAATGTATTTCTTTGTTGGGTTGTTTGTTTGTTTTATGTTTTTGTTTGTTTGTTGCCAATAAGCAAGAGAGTGTGCGAAAAGAAGCCTATTTATTTGTTTGTATTTGTTTCTATGTACATTTTATTTGGTTGTTTGTTTTTTCAAAACTTTAGCTACAGTTTCGCCATAATAGAATGTTGTCCTAAGAGAATTCAATGACAAAAGAAAATGAAGGCTTAAGTCAAAAACTTACAGCACCTGGTATTCCCAGACAGTCTCCCAGTCAAGTACTAACCAGGCCCGACTCTGCTAAGCTTCCGAGATCAGATGAGATCGGGCGTTCTCAGAGTGGTATGGCCGTAAGCGAGAGAATTTTTGATAAGGATTCTTTTTATTTTCGAATGTATTTCTTTGTTGGGTTGTTTGTTTGTTTTATGTTTTTGTTTGTTTGTTGCCAATAAGCAAGAGACTGTGCGAAAAGAAGCCTATTTATTTGTTTGTATTTGTTTCTATGTACATTTTATTTGGTTGTTTGTTTTTTCAAAACTTTAGCTACAGTTTCGCCATAATAGAATGCTGTCCTAAGAGAATTCAATGACAAAAGAAAATGAAGGCTTAAGTCAAAAACGTACAGCACCTGGTATTCCCATACAGTCTCCCAGTCAAGTACTAACCAGGCCCGACTCTGCTAAGCTTTCGAGATCAGACGAGATCGGGCTTTCTCAGAGTGGTATGGCCGTAAGCGAGAGAATTTTTGATAAGGATTCTTTTTATTTTCGAATGTATTTCTTTGTTGGGTTGTTTGTTTGTTTTATGTTTTTGTTTGTTTGTTGCCAATAAGCAAGAGACTGTGCGAAAAGAAGCCTATTTATTTGTTTGTATTTGTTTCTATGTACATTTTATTTGGTTGTTTGTTTTTTCAAAACTTTAGCTACAGTTTCGCCATAATCTGTGCATGTAAAGCTTGTCTTAGTGGAGATTGGATCGATTATCGATTGGATCGATTATCGATTGGTCGAGACGAGACGTGTTTTTCCGAGCCCCGCCGAGCTGACCTACAATTTTCGCGATTTGTATCTTAAATTCAGTCCTATATTCTAACTTTTACAGTACCTATTGTATCCTATAATATTCTCACTCCAAACGCGTTTTATATCGCTAGTTTTATTTGTTTTCCAAAACACTCGCCAATAGCGGGTTAGCTTAATAGCATTGCTAATTCGTTAGCCCGGCTACCACAAGTTTGTTTACTTTTTCACTCCGGTTATCTCTGTTTATTACTACAACTAAACATTATGTCTGTTGTGTGTCTGCCTTTGAGTGCAGGTGAGGACTCTTTCGAGCTGCACTCGGTGGATTTGGAGCTGGAGGCCGTGGAGAAGCAGATTCGCGACCTACAGGTGAAGCAGGCCCAGCTGCGACAGCGGAAAGCCGCGTTGGAATCGTCCCGGACTGACGCTCACCTGTCCCAGGTAAATTCACGGCGTGAAACAATCACTCCCACAACCTCAACTCCGTGTGCTTCTCTGCCCAGGCCCAGCGCAAGGACGGGGGGGGGGGGGGGGGGGGGGGGGGGGGGGGGGGGGGGGGGGGGGGGGGGGGGGGGGGGGGGGGGGGGGGGGGGGGGGGGGGGGGGGGGGGGGGGGGGGGGGGGGGGGGGGGGGGGGGGGGGGGGGGGGGGGGGGGGGGGGGGGGGGGGGGGGGGGGGGGGGGGGGGGGGGGGGGGGGGGGGGGGGGGGGGGGGGGGGGGGGGGGGGGGGGGGGGGGGGGGGGGGGGGGGGGGGGGGGGGGGGGGGGGGGGGGGGGGGGGGGGGGGGGGGGGGGGGGGGGGGGGGGGGGGGGGGGGGGGGGGGGGGCCCCCCCCCCCCCCCCCCCCCCCCCCCCCCCCCCCCCCCCCCCCCCCCCCCCCCCCCCCCCCCCCCCCCCCCCCCCCCCCCCCCCCCCCCCCCCCCCCCCCCCCCCCCCCCCCCCCCCCCCCCCCCCCCCCCCCCCCCCCCCCCCCCCCCCCCCCCCCCCCCCCCCCCCCCCCCCCCCCCCCCCCCCCCCCCCCCCCCCCCCCCCCCCCCCCCCCCCCCCCCCCCCCCCCCCCCCCCCCCCCCCCCCCCCCCCCCCCCCCCCCCCCCCCCCCCCCCCCCCCCCCCCCCCCCCCCCCCCCCCCCCCCCCCCCCCCCCCCCCCCCCCCCCCCCCCCCCCCCCCCCCCCCCCCCCCCCCCCCCCCCCCCCCCCCCCGTCGTTCAATCGGCCGGTTCCCCGATAAACCAAAGGGGGGGAAAATTTTTAATTTAAATTTTCCCGTTTTGGAAATTTTTGGGTTTCCCATTTAAAAAGTAAAACCCTTTTTTTTTTAAAGGTTTTTTTATTGTTTTTTTCCCCCCAAAGGGGGTCGGGCAAGGTGTAAACCCCCAAAAATTTTCCCCCCTTAAATCAAAATTAAGCATGTTTAACAGTCTGTCAATAAAACCCTTGTAACTGAATCCGGACGGCGTTCTAGTTATGCGACAGAGTTTTTGAAGATTTTTTTCAAATTCTTTGGGTTTTGTTTTTTTAGTTTTTTTGTTCAATACAAAGATGTCGAAAGACCAATTGTTGATTGCTATGTCATTTTTTTGGTGTTTTTTCAAATTAGTAGTTCCAAATAAATTTGCCTAAAATTAATACAAAAATGAAAACAAAAATTAAGAATTCCAAAGTTCCTCAAATAACCCCCGAAGCTTGTAGAAGATCCGTTTAGTGTATGCCTACGAAATTTGAAGATTTTTTTATTTGAATGATTTTTGTGGTTTTGTTTTTAGGGTTTTTTGTTGTCTGAGGTGTGCAAAAGCCTTTTAGTTTACAGCATTTATTTGGTTTTTTTAATTTACACTTCGCATAATAAATTCTAAATTCTGAAAAAGAAATGACGCCTACGCCGTTTCCCAAAGTTCCATATCTAACCAGGATTGCAAGTTGAGAAGACAACCTTAGATTATGGCCTAGGAGATTTTGATAAATTCTTTTTTAAATTTTTGGGTTTTTTTTTTATTTTGTTTGTTTTCCATGAAAGATGTCGAAAAGCTTTTTTTTTTGTTTTGTTCAGCATTTTTGTGTTTTTTAAACTTTAGCACGTTCCCTATCGTCGTAAACTTTCGGAAGACGATTACATATCTACGATTGTCCAACTTTTCCGACCCCCTATACAATTTGGATTTACTAAATAGCCTATTTCACACAGACCTTTTCCATAATTACCAAGTTTAATCGCAGTTTATTTTTTCAAACACCCCAAAGGGACTAATAGAGCAATGGGGCCCTAAATTGTTCTTTATCGTTACGTTTTACTAAACAACTTACTGTTGGCTGCTTTGAGATAGTTTTCCACATCGGGATTTATGACGTGGAGAGCAATCGATACTGAAGAGGCCCATCACAGCAAAGGCTTGAATTCCCGACATCATGTCCAGGTAAATAGGTGCAACCTCCACACCAATCTGTCCCCAGCCCACCAAGACGGCCCCAGGTTGCAGGGGGGTACACCAGCTATCACACAGGGGACCAAACCCCCGGGCGAGATTCCCCCGCGACCCTCTCAATTTACCCAAGTTGTCCCTCCAACTCAAGTGCATGAGCTCTCTTGACCTACGGGCCTAAGTAATCAACCGTTCCCTTCCTTTCTATTTGAAGGTGGTCCTAAAGCTCAGGGGCCCATCTGAGAACATCAGGTAGGCACGAGACTGAAGAAGCCAGACCTGTAGCTTCGCCCAAACGCCCAAGGGTATGTTAGGCCATTCCACTTACAAACATTCATAGACTTTCAATAATGGTTCAGCAGGTTTAAGTCAAAATTCCCTTTTGTTGATCGAACTTTTGGGAGTTAGGAGTCCGTGTGCCAGGATTGGGCCAGTCTTAGAACTCTCCATACACCCTAGGAACATCTAAAACAAATTATGTACGCTAGTCACAGTTATAATCCATAACCTTTTATAAACTGTCTGTTCCCAAAGTGGTAAAGAATAAACTTATGCCTGAAATTCTATACTAACCTGAAAACCCAAAAAATTTAAAAACATTCAAAGTTCCTTTCAACTGTCCTTGAAGAAGCTTATTGTTAATGAAAGACTGTTATATTGAACATTGCCTTTGAAACTTTCCAATAAATAGCTTTCCACCTCAGTTTGCAAGCTAGCCCTAACTGTCGTGGAGGGTGTTCACATTATACAACTCTTTAACGTTATGGCCCATTTAATACAAGCCTTGTCCAATGCACTTAAGCTAATAAAAATTACATTTTCCCCATATATACCCCCGGGCCTACCGTTTTAAGATTGATTTACTAGCACTTTAATAGACAAATTTTGGGACTTTACATCTTAACATTCAATATGCCTAGACTCGATTTGGTTTTTAAATTCGGGTTAAACAAAATTAGACCTCATTTTACTCCTAATTTGAATCCTGACAGTGTCGTAACGTTTCCTCAAATAGATAAGACATACTCTTAGGCATCACCTTAAACATAACGTCCCCCTCTTCGATGTGACTATACCCGCCCTAAACAGATACAGCTACCATCTTCATTTCCCCCCAAAACAGTACAGAGATTTAAAGCGGCACATTTCCAGCCCAGCCGTTCTCCTCGAAAAGGGTAATAAAACACTGCACATGGAATTCACATACCCTAAACACCGTACCTAACAAATGAGAAAACTTTACACTTGTGGTAAAGAAGATGTTCTTGACGGTCTCTCAGGTACTTAAAACTAAAATCCCAATCCCGATCATTAGCTGCTACTGAAAATCAATCTAGAGTTTAGTTATTATTTTAACTTTTAGAAAAATCTTAAGGATAAAATAAATTAATTAAGATGAATTATAATAAATACTTCAAGAAATCTTACAAAGGGAGAAGGCTGTAAAACTTACACACGGTATTCCAACATTTTTAGTCAATCAACAGCGGAAGTTCAACAGCGGAGGCTTCTCAATTTACCTCGATTTTGTAGCCCTAATTTCAAGTCTTGTTGTTTTTGAAAAATGTTGTTTTAATACAGAGATTCAAACCCCTTTATTTTTAAAAATTGTTCTATCATTATGTTTTTAAAACTACTAAGTTTCGCATTTAGCCCAATAAGCAAGAAATGAAGTTAGTCAAAATGACCTGTTTCCGACAGCTCATCAATAAAACGATCTTAGTCGATCAACAGATCCTTCTCAAGGTTCAAACAAGATTGGAAGGATTTTTCAATTATTTGTGTTTTTGTATTTTTGGTGTCCATGAAGCGTGGAAAGGGCCAATTATTTTGGATTGTTTCTATTACATTTTTGGTTTAAACTGGTAGTTTCCATTTAGTGCTAAAGATTATACAAAAAATAAAACTAAGTCAATTACAGATGGTTAAGAATTAAGCGTACTAACATTCTAATCGATAGACGAGTTTCGTTTCAAAAGTACCGAACCCAAATTTGATAAGGATTTTATTCATGTTCTGGTGTGTTTTAGGTTGTTTTGAAAACAAGAATTCAAAAAACCTTTTTGAATTGCCTAGACATTTTATTGTTTGTAAAATTAGTCAGTTCGCCTAGAGGGCTAGAATCAGGGTTGGCTTCAAAAACAAGCACGTATCCAGACAGCTCAGATCTACCAGGCAGAAGTTCCAATAACCCAATTCTCCGATGGTCTGTAAGAGAATTTTATAAAATTTTATCAAGATCTTGGTTGTGTTTAGTTTTTTTCCATACCCCAAGATTCGAAAGGCTTTTGTTAATTCAAGTAAAAATGGTTTTTTTTTTCAAACTTTGACAGTTTCCTAAGTTTTGGGGCTAGAAATCTCCAAAAATAGCTAAGCAACTTAGCCGGATCCCAAATCCCATAAGTACCCCAAACATCGTAGTCAATCATATGGCTCTAAATGATGCGTAGCAATTTATTTTTTTCCCTTTTTCCAGACCC
This sequence comes from Hemibagrus guttatus, assembly GCA_033459395.1. Classification (NCBI taxonomy): domain Eukaryota; kingdom Metazoa; phylum Chordata; class Actinopteri; order Siluriformes; family Bagridae; genus Hemibagrus; species Hemibagrus guttatus. The sequence continues at coordinate 6,237 of JAUCMX010000241.1, read as the reverse complement.
GGTTTGGTGTTGTGTCCATAGCGGTTGCGAGCTATTTAAGCATGCATATTGGTTTTCAAAACTTAGCACGTTTCCCATAATCTGTCAGTAAACGCCATGAGTTGGATCGAAGATGGCGTTTCGATGGTCGAACGAGAGTTTTTAAAGGATTTTTTATTTTCGATTTTCTTATTGTTTTTTTATTTTGTTTTGTTCCATAAAACTCAAAGGTTTTATTGTTTTATTTGTTTCAACTTTTATTGGTTTTTTTAAACTTGCTAATTTGCCTAAAATTTTTAAAATTCATCGAAATGGTTAATCAAAAACTTACCCTGGTTTCCCAAGTCCCGTAGTCTCAGCCACTCGTGTTTGAGTAGCGAGACGGCGCTCAGGTGGAGGCCAGCGGAAGAAGGGCTTTTTTTCGATGACGTTTGTTTTTTTTATTTTGGTTTTTGCAATACAAACTAAAAAGGTTTTTGGGCAGACGGGTTTTTTTTCCCGTACAGCGCCAATAGAGGCAAGAGACAACAAAAAAATCTGCAAACTTCAGACTGACCCAGACGTCTCCCTCGCAACGGGCCCGACCGTACTCGAGATCATGTCGGCGTCCGTGTATGGCTAAGGAGGAATTTTTTGGTCTTTTTTCGATGTTTCGTGGGTTTTTGGATGTTTTTTGTTTGTGCAAAGCAAGCTGGCAAAAGAACCAAAATTTTTTGATTTTTCTGTAAAATTTTTGGGTTTTAAAACTTAGCCATTCCAAATTCGCAGAAAGTTCAGTGAATTGCTTATGATGGTCGTATGTGTCAGACGAATTTTTGGGACTGTCTTTTCGGGAGTCTAATTCAGTCCTTTTCTACACAGATAAGATCCTTAAACCACCCCAAAACCCTTTTACCATTTATTTTTTCCAAACCTCCATACTTATTAATAGCATGCTACTACCGGTACACAATTGTTATTTTTACCGGTTTCCGTTATATCAAAAAATTATTTGTTGTTTTATCAGTAACCCTTTGACCCCTATTGAACTAGGGTTCCACTACTGAAGACCCCCCCCCCCCCCCCCCCCCCCCCCCCCCCCCCCCCCCCCCCCCCCCCCCCCCCCCCCGGGGGGGGGGGGGGGGGGGGGGGGGGGGGGGGGGGGGGGGGGGGGGGGGGGGGGGGGGGGGCCCCGGGGGTTACCCCCGGGCCAAAAAACCCAAAAAAGGGGCCGGGGAACCCCCCCTCCCCCAAAAAGGGTTCGGGCCCCCCCCCCGGCCCCCCTTTGGAAAATGACATTTTTGGGGGACCTTTTAAAACCCGAAACCCCGGTAAGGGAATTTGGGGGCTTTTTTCCCTCCCCCTACCCGCCCCCAAGAAAAACGACCCTTTCCCGGGGAAACGCCCACCTGGGAAAACCCGAAAAAATTCAAGGGTAAAGTCCCCCAAAATAAAGGCAATATTTTTAGGTTTTTCCCCCAAAAGATCAAAGTTATTTTTTCTAATAAACAGTCTCCTAGAAAATTTTTTAAATTTGGGTTTTCCAAACTCCAGTTTTTATTTTAAGGGTGACCAAAATTTTTGAAATCTCCTAAAATTTTGGGAAAATTTTTAAATTTTAAACCCAAAAAAATTTTAAAAAAAATTTTGGGAGGGGTCAAAAAAAAAAAAATTTTTTCCCCAAAAAGGGGAAAGGTTTAAATTTTTTAACCCGGAAATTTAAAAACCTTTTTGAAAAAAATTTTAAAAAAAAAATTTTAAAATTTTTCCCCCCCCCAAATTTTTTAAAAATTTTTTAATAAATTTAATTTTTAAAATTTTTTAGAAATTTTTAAACCCAATGAACATTAATAGCCACCCCATTTTTTTATACTTTTAAAAATTTTTAATTTTTTTCCCCCCTTTTAAAACTTTTTTAAAAACAGGCATTTTTAAAACCCAAAGCCCCAATTTAATTCACAAAATTTTTATTCCCGGGGCCCATTTTTCCCCCTCCCCTTTTCAAAGGTAAAATTTCCCCTAAAAATTTTAAAAGGGTTTAGGGAAGGGAAAAAATTAAAACCCCTTTCCAAATTTGAGATTTAAAAAAAATTTTTGGGTAAACCCCCCCCAAAAATTTTTTTAAACCCTCTGTTTTTAATAAATCCCAGCCCCTAAAGGGGTTTTTTAAAAAAAGGAAACCCCTTTATTAAATTCTTAAAAAATTTAAAATTCGTTTTAAACGGGGGAAATTTTAAAATAAAGAAATTTCAAAAAACCCGATTTTATTTCCCAACCAAAAACAAAACTAAAATTCCCACGGGGAATTTTAAACAAAATTTTTTTTCCCCCTTTAAATTAAAAAAAAATTCCCCCTTTAAAATTTTTTTCCGTTTCAAAAACCCCCCCAAAAAAAAAAAATTTTACGTTTTAGGAAAGCTTTTAATTTTAAAACCCCCAAAAAGTTTTTGGGTTTTTGCCCTAAAAAAAAACCAAAAACCCTTCAAAATTTAAATTTAAAATAAAAACCCAAAAACCCCTTAAACCTTTAAGTTTTTAAAAAAAAAAAACCCTAATAAATTTAAAGGTTTAAAAACCTTCCCTTTTTTAAAAATTAAAAAAGTCCCTTAAACTTTTAAAAAAACCCAAAGAAAAATTTAAACCCCAAAAAAAATTTTTTAATAAATCCTTTTAAAGGAAAAGGGGGGGCCCCTTTCCCCTTTTTAAATTTTTAAAAAATCCTTTTTAAAAAAATTTTTAACTTTTTAAAAAACCCAATTAAAATTTAATTACCCCCTTAAACCCTTTTTTAAAAATTTAAAAGTTTTTTCCCCCCCCCACGGGGGTTTTCCTGTTTTCATAAATTCCCCCATTTTTAAAAACGGGGTTTAAAACCCCCCAACCTTTTTTCCCAAAACCTAAATTCAAATTTTTTACACCCCAAAATAAAAGAAAACCCCTTTTTTCCCTTCTTTCCAAAAAGGGCCCTTTTAAAAAAAAAAACCCTCCAATCACCTTTTGAGTTTTTTAAACCTTTCGGGTTTAAATTTTCCTTTTTTTTGTTTTTTTAAACAAACCTTAAAGTTTTTTAAAGCTAAAAAAATTTTATTATAAAAAAAAAATTTTAAACCCTAGATTAAGAAAAGTTTTTTGGGTTGGGCAATTTTCATTTTCCAAACCCTTAAGGGTCCAAACCACCCCCAAAAACCCAAAAAAAAACCCTTGAGTTTTTTTAGTTTTTAAAATTTTTTTAAAAATTTTTTGGGGGTTTTTTTTAAAAAGTTTTTTTAAAAAAAAGTTTAAAAATTTATTTTTTTGAAAAATTCCCCGGTTTTTTTTTTAAAAATTTCAAAAATTTGGGTTGTTTCCCCCCAAAAAACCCAAAAAAGGCTAAGCAAACCTTTAAGGGATCCCAAAAACCCCAAAATTTTACCCACCCCCAAATTTAAAATAAAACCCTTCAAAAGGGAAAATTTTTAAAATTTTTTTCTTTAAAACCCCCCCTTTTTTTTGTTGGGGTTTGGGGGTTTTTTTGGGTTTTTTTCCGGGGGGGGAAAGTTTTCAAAAATTTTAAATTTTTTTAATTTTTGGGTTTTTAAAATTCCCCCAAAAATCAAAAGGGGTTTTTTTAAAAAAAAAAAAAAAAATTTTTGACCCTAAAAAATTTTAAAAACCCTTTTTTTTAAAGACCCCCGGGGTTTTTTTTTGTTTTTTTTTTCCAAAGCAAAAATTTTAAAAAAATTTTTTAATGTTTTTTGTTTTTTTTTTTGGGTTTTGTTTTTTTTTCCCAATTTCAAAAATTTTAAAAAAAAAAAAGGGATTTTTTTTAAAAAAATTTTTTTTGGGTTTTCAAAATTCCAGTGCAAGGGGTTTCAAGGGTTCGAAAAGAAATGGGTTAAAAAATTTTTTTTTTTTAAAAGGGTTTTTTTTTTTTTTTTTTGTTTGGGGGGGTTTTTTTGTTTTAAAGAAAAATTTTTTTTTTTTTTTTTTTTTGGGTTTTTTTTTATTTTTTTTTTTTTAAAAAAAGAAGGGCAAAAAAAATTTTTTAAAGGTTCAGACAATTTTTTTTAAAAAAAACCTTCCCCCTTTCCCCAAAAGGGTTTCCAGGGTTCCAAGCAAAAAAAATTTAAGGTTTTTAAATTTTTTTTTTTGGGGTTTTTTTAAAATTTTTTTTTCCCAAAAAAATTGGGGGTTTTTTTTTTTGTTTTTGAAAGTTTTTAAAAAGGTTTTTTTTTTTAAATTTTTTTTTGTTTTTTTTGTTTGTTTTTTTTTTGTTTTCCCATAACGTTGAAAAATTTTTGTGGGAGGTTTTTTGGGTTTTATTTTTTTTTTTCAAAATTTTTTTCCCCAACCGTTTTTTTTAAATTTTAAATTTTTTAAACGTTTTTCCAAAATTTTTTTAAAACCCCCCAAAAGGAAAATTTGTTTTTTTAAACCCTCCAAATTTTTAAATTTTCATCCTTTTTTTTTCCCCAAAAAATTTTTTTTCCCTGTTTTTTGTTTTAAAATTTTTGGGTTTTTTTTGTTTAGGGGGGAACTTTTTACTCAGGGGATTTTTTTTTAAAAAACTTGGTTTGGGGGCCCCGGGCCCGGGGAAACCGGCTAAACCCCCCAACCTACCGTTTTTCCGGGCATGTACTTTTTATTTGGTTGTTTGTTTTTTCAAAACTTTAGCTACAGTTTCGCCATAATAGAATGTTGTCCTAAGAGAATTCAATGACAAAAGAAAATGAAGGCTTAAGTCAAAAACTTACAGCACCTGGTATTCCCAGACAGTCTCCCAGTCAAGTACTAACCAGGCCCGACTCTGCTAAGCTTCCGAGATCAGACTAGATCGGGCGTGCTCAGATTGGTATGGCCGTAAGCGAGAGAATTTTTGATAAGGATTCTTTTTATTTTCGAATGTATTTCTTTGTTGGGTTGTTTGTTTGTTTTATGTTTTTGTTTGTTTGTTGCCAATAAGCAAGAGACTGTGCGAAAAGAAGCCTATTTATTTGTTTGTATTTGTTTCTATGTACATTTTATTTGGTTGTTTGTTTTTTCAAAACTTTAGCTACAGTTTCGCCATAATCTGTGCATGTAAAGCTTGTCTTAGTGGAGATTGGATCGATTATCGATTGGATCGATTATCGATTGGTCGAGACGAGACGTGTTTTTCCGAGCCCCGCCGAGCTGACCTACAATTTTCGCGATTTGTATCTTAAATTCAGTCCTATATTCTAACTTTTACAGTACCTATAGTATCCTATAATATTCTCACTCCAAACGCGTTTTATATCGCTAGTTTTATTTGTTTTCCAAAACACTCGCCAATAGCGGGTTAGCTTAATAGCATTGCTAATTCGTTAGCCCGGCTACCACAAGTTTGTTTACTTTTTCACTCCGGTTATCTCTGTTTATTACTACAACTAAACATTATGTCTGTTGTGTGTCTGCCTTTGAGTGCAGGTGAGGACTCTTTCGAGCTGCACTCGGTGGATTTGGAGCTGGAGGCCGTGGAGAAGCAGATTCGCGACCTACAGGTGAAGCAGGCCCAGCTGCGACAGCGGAAAGCCGCGTTGGAATCGTCCCGGACTGACGCTCACCTGTCCCAGGTAAATTCACGGCGTGAAACAATCACTCCCACAACCTCAACTCCGTGTGCTTCTCTGCCCAGGCCCAGCGCAAGGACGCGGCCCGCCCAGGTTTCGTTCACTCCGGCGCCGGGGTACCACGCAGCCTGGATGCAGCAGCAGCGGAAGACGCGAGCCAAGCCCCGGGCGAGGACCTCTCCCCCTCCGCCGCCACCCGTCTTCGAGATCCCGACCCAGAACCGCTTCGCTCCCCTTCGCGAGACGGAGTGCGACACGGTGATCATCGGAGACTCCATCGTTCGGCACGTCCGTGCTACTGCGGCTAAAGGTAAGGTGCACACTCGCTGTCTTCCTGGTGCTCGTGTTCTCGATGTCTCTGCACAGGTACCCGCGATCCTGAAGAAGAACATCGGAGCTGTGGTCCTCCATGCTGGCACGAACGACATCAGGCTGAGGCAGACGGAGATCCTGAAGAAGGACTTCAGGAGCCTGGTGGAGCTGGTACGCACCACATCGCCCACGACGAGGATCATCGTGTCAGGGCCACTTCCCACGTTCCAGCGAGGAATCGAGAGGTTCAGTAGACTATTTGCTTTTAATGAATGGTTACAGTCATGGTGTCAAGATCAGAAATTACCTTTTGTTGATAACTGGAATCTTTTCTGGGAGCGTCCTAGGTTCTACCGTCCTGATGGCCTGCACCCAAGCAGAGTTGGAGCAGCAGTCC
>JAUCMX010000240.1:0-15565 GCA_033459395.1 Hemibagrus guttatus | reverse complement strand
TAACTATAGGGGGATAAAGTTGATGAGCCATACAATGAAGGTATGGGAAAGAGTAGTGGAAGCTAGGTTAAGGAAGGTAGTGGAAATTTGTGAGCAGCAGTATGGCTTCATGCCCAGAAAGAGCACAACGGATGCAATTTTTGCTCTGAGGATTTTGATGGAGAAGTATAGAGATGGTCAGAAGGAGTTGCACTGTGTGTTTGTAGACTTGGAGAAAGCATATGACAGGGTGCCAAGAGAAGAGCTGTGGTACTGTATGAGGAAGTCAGGAGTAGCGGAGAAGTATGTCAGAGTGGTGCAGGACATGTATGAGAGGAGCAGGACAGTGGTGAGGTGTGCTGTAGGTCAGACAGAGGAGTTCAATGTGGAGGTGGGACTGCATCAGGGATCGGCTCTGAGCCCCTTCCTGTTTGCTATAGTGATGGACCAGTTGTCAGAGGAGGTCAGACAGGAGTCTCCTTGGACAATGATGTTTGCAGATGACATTGTGATCTGTAGTGAGAGCAGGGAGCAGGTGGAGGAAAACCTGGAGAGGTGGAGGTTTGCGCTGGAGAGAAGAGGAATGAAGGTCAGTCGTAGTAAGACTGAGTACATGTGTGTGAATGAAAGGGAGGGAAGTGGAACAGTAAGGTTACAGGGTGAAGAGGTGAAGAAGGTACAGGAGTTTAAGTACTTGGGGTCAACAGTCCAGAGTAATGGAGAGTGTGGGAAAGAGGTAAAGAAGCGAGTGCAGGCAGGTTGGAATGGGTGGAGAAAGGTGTCGGGAGTTCTGTGTGATCAGAAAATATCAGTGAGAATCAAGGGGAAGGTGTACAGGACAGTGGTGAGACCAGCCATGCTGTATGGTTTAGAGACAGTGTCACTGAGGAAGAGACAGGAGTCAGAGCTAGAGGTAGCAGAGCTGAAGATGTTGAGGTTCTCTTTGGGAGTGACAAGATTAGACAGGATTAGGAATGAGTACATCAGAGGGACAGCTCATGTTGGACGTTTGGGGGACAAAGTTAGGGAGGCCAGATTAAGATGGTTTGGACATGTTCAGAGGAGGGACAGTGAGTACATTGGTAGGAGAATGTTGGACATGGGGCTGCCAGGCAGGAGGCAAAGAGGAAGGCCAAAGAGGAGGTATATGGATGGAATTAATGAGGATATGAAGCTAGTGGGTGCAAGGGTTGAGGATGCAGAAGATAGGGATAGGTGGAGAGAGATGATTCGCTGTGGCGACCCCTGAAAGGAAAAGCCGAAAGAAGAAGAAGACACTGATATGTTAACATCATCAGGATTGCTGAAAGATTCTTGATTCTTACTGAAGCATTCTGGCTTCACATTCAGCTTCACATGGGGAACATGTCTTAAATCTATTTAAAGCAAAGACAAAAAGCTAAACTAAAAGCAGGAACTGATAATAAAAGCTAATACTCATTATAATATAATTTAATCATATAATTATTGAAATAATTATTATACAAACATTAAATCACAATTTAAAAAACAATTTTAAAAAAGCTTCTGTTGCCAACAGATGGGTCAAGGATGAAAAAATAATGGTCAGAGTCCAAAGACCCTTCTCTGAGGCCCTTTACAATCAACACATGGGTCGATCTTGTCGATCAAAGTCTTGACTCAGGCTTTCATAATTCATGCATCAGAATCAATAGTTCCTCTACCGTCAGACTCAAAGTAAGAGGTGTGTTCATTCAGTACGTCTGACCAATGATATCCTTCACTGTCCGCATTCTGCTTTTTAATCCATAAGATTGTTGTAGTTAAGGTTAACGCTTTATTAGTTTGGAATTAGTGCATGCATTAACTAATCATTAGTTTATATTTAAATAAGAATTAATTCAGGTATTAGTGCATGATTAATCATGTGCTGTTGTTAAAATTTTAAATCTATAAAATTTGTGTACAAGTGTTAAGTAGTTTTCTTTGCCACCGTAGCCTCTGGCTTGTTCGTAAATATAACTTTTAATTTTATACTTTGTCATTTTTATTTTGAATTTTTATATTCCTATAGAGCCACTTTAAGACAATGTATATTGTTAAAAACACTATACAAATAAAACTAAATTGAGTTGAATTAATATTTTAATTCTGTACTTCTTTCAGCTGCATATGTTAGCAGAAATGTTTGTGTCTGTGGTTAACTGATAACAGGTTGGTAAATGGAGTGTCGTTGTTGTGGTTTTGGAGTCTTCATATGTGCCATTGTTATGTTTTTGTAAAGCCTTTCACTGACTCTGTATCACTGTGCTGTTACTCTAAGAGCACAGTGATAGAGTGCAGAATCTGAGAGCTTTAGACCTCTGATAGTAAGTTCAGTAGAGTCTGAGGATGCTTCTCCCTCTAATCGTTGATCATCAGGAGTGCTATTAATACCTGCATATGACCTTGCACCTTTATACAGTAAAAACTGTGGTGCGCTGTTAGGATACTGTTTGTACCAGTAAAGCAAAATGTCATTGCTACTTGTCTCATACGAACATTTCAGAGTAACAGTGTCTCTTTCTTTCTTGACAATGTTGGCATCTTCATCCTTTGGTCCAATTTTATCCGCAAAACTGCCTGTTTAATGGAACATAAAAATTCTGTTAAGTATTTTGCAAGCAAACAAAAAAAAATGTAAGAGATCATTTCATTCTTAAATGTATTGGTAATTAATACAGTTATGTAACTAATGAAAATAAATGACCTGTAACTAGAGTGAGAATCAGTGGTATGTATCTCACTATGTACAGTAAGTTGTATAGTTGAGCCATTTCTGAACACAGCTCTGTGAGGATTCTGTATAATAGTGCTGTATGTGCTGAACTTTACACAGGAGGGAACACGTCACTAGAAGGCCACACCCAGGAAGTGATGCTGTTCAGGATGAAATCTTGGCTCGCTAATAACAATAAATAAATCTTGAATTAAATGTGACTTCTGCATAATCTGACTTATTTGAGTACTAAAATGAATGAAGCCAAGCTACAAATAGAGATCAAAACATCAGGTAGGAAATTGATTCTGTTTCCAGATCATTTTAAACTTACATAGCCTTCTGTAAACTTTTATAATCTATACACTGTACAGAGGATGTATCAAGCTGATTAGATATAGTTATATTAGTTCTGTTTTGGGGAAGAAGCTGTTACAGAGTTTAGCAGATGTTCTGTCCAGATGTTCTCATTCCTTCTGTAGATGGCAGGTGAGGAAAGAGTCTGGTAGAAGGGGGAGGTGATGTTCACAAAACTGACGGCTTTATAAATGTACACTTTCTGGTAAGGATCCTTGCTTGAAGAAAGAGAGACCCTGATGATGTTTTCAGTGGTTTTCACTATCTGTTGTAGTGTCTTGTGCTCTGAGACAGAATGCTCTTTTCATATTAAACAATGGTACAGCTGCACAGGATGCCTTTTATTTCTTTTTTTTAACGTTTTCTCTCGTATGTGTTTGCAGGAAACTAATTTTACCTATGGATTAATGCTTCTACACTAGTCCTTCACCTTACTGCCTGTATGTAGACTTGCTGATGAGGCTCAACACTGTATTGTCATCAGCATACTTGAAGATATGATTTGTAATGTGCTTTAAAGCAGATTTGTGCATCAGCAAAGTTTTTATGATATTCAGACAGATTAAGCAGTTTACAATTCATACCTAAGAACCTGGAAAAAAAATTTAGTAAAGATTATCAACTTGAAAGTTATCATACAGTATAGTAATAAAAATAAAAAAAATAAAAAAATAAAAAATCCAAGACCAGCAACAGAGCACAGATTGATCACTGAGGATCTCTAGAAATAATCCAACATGTGTCAAAAATATGAATTCTCTATAAATCACAAGAAAGAGAGAATTCCCCAAATATGTCATGTAAATTCAAAATTATCAGAAGAACTGCTTTCAGTATAACAAAACTGTGTAAAAATTTTTTTGTACAGTGCAGCTGGATTTCCTGTCACTGTGGGCTGCAGAGCACAGTAGTATAGAGCAGAGTCTGATACAGCAGCAGAGGAGATGATCAGATCCACTTGTTTATCTTTAACTTTAGCAGACATTCTTGGGGGAATGTTGGGACTTAGATCTCCATTTTCCAAAATATAAAGAAGGAAGTCAGGCACCACTGAAGTTTTTGTAGCTGCAGGACAGAGCAACATCATCCCTTCATCTACAGCTTTATGAGTGAAAAGTGGCTTTATTGAATCTGCCATGGAGTCACCTGTCATAGAGAAGAGAACATAATGTAGTTAAAGTTTACATAATAAAGCCAGAACTGCATAAGTCACACTCATATTTTGTCTTTACAACACACAGACTAATTAATCACTAATTCAACACATAATATTTTTAAAATAACAAAAATTCTAAACTCACCTAGTGAAAGCCACAGACACATGAATATAACACTGAACATGATGAATGGTTTTCACTGAATGAAATATTCTGGACAGTGTCAGCAGTGTGTGGCTTTACATTCAGGAGTGAGGTGGACTGGAAGGCTCTAACAACACGGGGAGAGATAGTTACATATGAAAAATACAATTTTAGTTCAATTACACTTGAACATAGTCGAGATCTTTCTGTAATCTAATATGTTAACACCATAAAGCTTCAAAATTGCTCCACCCCACAGCATCACATGACAGTGTCACCAATGTTGTTGTCAGATTGTTGATTCTTACTGAAACATCCTGGCTTTACATTCAGAACCTGTCCAGATGAAAATGTTTAAAATTTATTCTAGTAAAATATTTCTAATAATTACATTCTTGAACATTGAACATTCATTCATTGTCTACCACTTAGCAGCAAGTGGAAAAGAATATGGTTTATTTGAGAATAAGAGTTTCTTTAAAATTTGATTATTAAGGCTTAAATAAACTGTAAATGCTCAGCTGTAACAGTTAAATATGAAAAATAAAACTTTTTACTGTACTTATTCCTATGACAGTTTAGTGTTTCTTCTCTGAAATTAGCTTAGGCACTAAGAGTAACCAGGGCAGGGGTTAGGATATTATATCAGCAGTATGTATGATAGAAGAACAAGTATACTCTATGTCACAAAGGTTTTACTGTGAAAAGTAGCATCATCATCTCAGAGAATGTGAGCAGGTTGTGTGGTGCTCTAGTATTTGACCCACAATAAGATAAGTGACTCCGCCATCTTGTGTTCACTGAAGAGAAAAACCTTAATACACTAGCGTGTAACTTTCTCTAAACCATTGGAAGAGCTGCTTTTAAAAAACTGTGTGAAATTTTTTTGTAAAAGTGCAGCTGGATTTCCGTCACTGTGGGCTCCAGAGCACAGTAGTATGGGCCAGAGTCTGATACAGCAGCAGAGGAGATGATCAGATCCACTTTCTTACTCGTTTTATCTTGTTTTATGGACAATCGTGGATGAGGTGGTTGAGCCTCAGTGACATGTTTCCCGCTTTCATCAATAAGCAGCAGAAACTAGGTCTTGATCCAGGTTTTTGTCGATACCAGTGGAGACTGTAAACTGATCCAGTATATGTGCAGGACAGTGAGATGTTGCTGCCTTCCATTGAAAATACATTGGTTTGATCTGGTTTAATGCTATTGTCAGCAGCCTCTGCTATAAAAACATTACAACAATATTGTGATATTTTAATCATAAATCACACATTTCACATGGAAAATTGTGTCTTCTTAATAAGAAAAAATAATATTTTGTGTGCAGTGTATATGACTTACCAACATCAGCAAGAGTGAAAAACACCACGAAGAGGAACAACATTGTTTTCCTGAGTGTTTAGTTCAAACCTCTAGCTTTAGAAATGAATGCCGTGTTACTATTTGATGTACATCTCCACCTCTAGCTCCGCCTACTTGTATTTATGCATATTCATGACAACTGTTCTATACTGTATACTGTTTCTATAAAGCTTGTAGAAATATTTTTGTATTAATAAAACAATGTGATCCTAAGAAGCCAAGGATTCACTCATACTTTTTACTAAAATTTGATATTTTGACATGAGTTACATCACTTGTTTTTGGGTCTCTCTCTCTCTCTTCTCTCTTCTCTCCCCTCATTACTAAAATAATCGTTAGGGTTTATTCTAAACATTCAGGAATTGCTATAATATGCTAACTCCTTTCTTCAGTAGGTGGCTTTTGGGATTGTACTGTGTGCCAGAGGTGGTGTTTTGGTGTGCAAGCTAAAACCATCACTGGGTCACACGGTTGTTATTGTGTGACTTTTGCATATTATTACTTTTCATTTGCAGTGATATTTACTTGATTTGTGTGTAGAATGTTTTGTTTCTTTTCCTCCCTCCATGTGTCATGTGTGCAGCAGAAGGCAGCTTATTGTTAGAACCACTTTGTACGAAAATAAGTAATAAAAAAAATAAAAATAATTTATTTGAGAATAAAGAAGAAATAATTTTAACCCCTTAATGCTCAGCTCTAACCAACACACAAGCTTAGAGGTAGTTAAATAGAAAAAAAAAAAATGTTTCCCGTACTCAAGATAGTATCAGAAGTGAAAAAACAATAACAGCAGAGTTTCAGATGAGTTTAGTGTTTCTGACACAGCAGGTGCTTTTGTTTGTCACAGAAATGACATTAGATGAGTATTTGAGCCAGATGTGTACAGTTGTGTAGTATGAAAGGGTCAGTGATTAATTCTTTTAGTTTGTGCTCTGCCTCAGATAGCAATGTTTCCAAGTCCATAAGGGAGCTTTACTGTTTTTTCCACCATGTTTTCTCTTTACTCAGCTATCTTTACTCAAGATTCTATAGAAAATAAAAACATTTACACAGTTTTGGTGGGAAAAATGTTCATGGCTTTGAAAGGTGAGGTGTCAAAATACATTAGAAACAGAAAAAGCAGAATTCAGAATTTAGCCCCAGGGAACATGTCATTTTTCCCCCCCCACAGCCACTCCCATATGCTCTGAATTAATAATTTTATATATTTAGACAGCTGTGATGTCTTCATAACCCCCATATATTTCTCTCTTCAATACTACTAGATTTGTCATTTTGCATTTTCTTTTCCACAAAAAAAAACATTATTAAATGGAAGAAAACAGATGTTGAAAGCAGTTGGAAACTCCCCCTGAATTGGGCATTGAGAAAGTCCTCTCCTATCATGGGGGAAAACACACAAAAACCCCTTAGATAAAGTTTCTTACATGCTTGATCATGAATCACAATTTGAAAACAGAATTTATTAAATGATTTAGTCTTTTCTTCAAACTTTGAACATTGTGCAAAAGTGTAGGAAAAAAAAAAAAGTGCACTAAGAAATTTAGACAGTTCTAGTCAACTGTTTGAGAATAGGTTTACAAAATACAGTATGATAACACTGATAAGATAATGTCAGGTGAAGCTCAGGCCAGTCAGTGCTTTTGTGTGTAAAAGATTAGGCTTTAAAACAAAACCAAAAATATCAAATTATACACCATAGAAAATAAAGCAACAGAACTTTACATCAGACACACTGCATTAGATAATTATTTATCTCAAACAGAAGCAGCATGTAACTGTCACGTACCAGTGGTACCAGGCGAAAGAGATCAGACCCAATTGCAGGGATAAACGTAAAACAGGGGTTTATTAAAAAATAAACAGACACCCTTTCATGGGAACACTGGGGAGAAAACCAAAACAAAAAACCCAAAATTTAAAGACCAGAACAGACACACATTAAAAACAAAGGGCTAGCAACAAACACAGCCACAACAACCAATATAAATAAGGGTGATAATCAAGGGAACACAAGGGGGCAGGTGAACAGAGGCGGGAAAAGGCGGGGCTAAAAATGTCAACACAAAACACACATGGCACAGAGAAACAAAACCCCTGCTAGAAGCCCCCTAGTGGCCCCAAAAGGGAACTTTGCCAACCATGACAGTAATGTTCTGGAGACAGTGCCTGAAGCAGGGATCGAACCCAGATCTCTGTGACAGTCGTGATTACTCATGTGCAGTTTATCATACAAATAAGCAGGATAAATTAAAAGCACTGCTTTATTAACACAACTGAAACAAGACTTACACAGAACACTGCACAAAAACAACGTGAGTAACAGAACGTAACAATAACAAAGGGAACCTGGAAACACACCGGCGTCTGACAGAACCACATGAACAACAATGACTGACAAAGACAGATCCAAAAGAGCTGGTATATATAGGACAAAACATTAGGGTAAATGGGGAAAAAGGTGAAAGCGGAACAATAAGAAGGGCGTGGCATAACACACGTGGGGGAAAACAGAAACAAAAAGCAGGCTATGATGAGACTCCTGCCTGCACTGCCCTCTGGTGGTCTTTCAGGGAACTGTCCCAGTAGCTCCAGACACAACAAAAGGTCTACTTCTTATATAATGTGATTTCCTGCACAGTTTTCACCTGAAACACATTCCTTAATTTTGGAGATTCTCATTCAAATTTTTGTCATCACTAATGGCCACAATATACAGTTTCAGTATTATACATGTGGATTAACTACATTCAAGATGTACACTGTACAGTTTTTGTACAGTGCAGCTGGATTTCCTGTCACTGTGGGCCTCAGAGCACAGTAGTATAGTGCAGAGTCTGATACAGCAGCAGAGGAGATGATCAGATCCACTTGATTATTATTTTTATCAACTTCAGCAGACAGACGTGGTGGAAGGGATTCACTTTTACGTCCGTTTGCATAGATGTAAAGAAGGAACTCAGGGTTAGATTTTGGATATTGTCTGTACCATTGCAGGGTTTGGTGTTTGCTGTAACGGTTGTTTCATATCTGCAGGACAGAGTAATATTATTACCTTCCTCTACAACTTTATGAGTGAAAAGTGGCTTTATGGAATCTGCCATGGAGTCACCTGTCATAGAGAAAAGATCATAATGTATTTAATCTTTACACAATCAATACAGAATTACATAAATCACACCCACATTCTGATGCTTTATAACACCACAAAAGTAAATATTTGGTTAGACAACAATTAATATTTCAGAAATAACAAAAAGTCAGTGTTAACTCACCTAGTGAAAACCACAGACACATGAATATAACAGTGAACATGATGAATGGTTTTAGCTGAATGAAAATATTCTTTCTTTCCTCTATGTGTACATCATGATGGTTCATGAAGCTCCACCCCACAGCATGACAGTGTCACTAATGTTACTGATACAGCCTCGAATGAGGAACCGGTCCTAAGCCCTTATTAAACAAATATTGAGAGCATATATTTTTAATTATGAAAACAATCAATCAATTTGATAAACATTAAATAATCAATAAACTAGTACATATTGTGGTTGTAAATTTAATATATACACATTGGGGCATTGGTTGTGTGCTTGTTTGTTTGTTGTGATAAACCTGTTATAAATAGGACAGTTTGTGGCATATGTCACTGAGGGGATGAGCAAACCAGCCTCTTTTCTTCTTATTTTTTTTGTCATTTGACTCATTGATTTAAACATAACTAATATAGCCATGTGCTGAATAAAGACACTGTGTAAAGGTAGTTTATCTGATGTCATAACTGCTGGTTATTATATAAAGGGTTGGGTATTTCCATATAATCACTGCTGGTGTATAAATATATTAGGTCACACTCATTAAAGAAATTGTATGTATAGGTCTAAGTCTTTTGCTTTCTTTTGTTGATGAATTGATGAAATTACACTAATCAGCTTGACATTAATCAGAGACATTACTGATTTAAGATTGTAATAAGTTTGCAATTCATACCTATATACCCATACTTATAGAATAGGTATAGTCTATATTACTGTGTTATGTAGTATTCATTATCAGAGGTATATGAGCAGTATATGAGCTGGGGTATATGAGCAGGAACCTAGTACTTTGTCCACAATAAGCTAACTGACTACGCCATCTTGTGGAGAAGGACAATGACTATACCACAAGAAGTTTAAACAAGTTTTTGTTTGTTTGTTTTTTTTCTCTACTTCTCCACCACATTGACCCAATTTGGTCTGATATTGTCTGCCAGATGGCAGGAGAGTAAAGAGTCTGTTAGGAGGATAGGAGGGAACATGCACAAAGTGGGTGATTTCTTAAATGAATTTTTCTGGTAAGAATCCTCAGCTGAAGTAAGAGAAACTCAACACAGGATGCTGGATGTGGATGTGAATTCCCTGAATGTAGTGATGATGAAGAGGTGAGGTTCGCTCTCCTGTCTCTGCAGAAAACTGACACACTGATGGGATTTTCTGGTGCAGAGAAGCTCCTCTGTGATGTGACCAGATTGATCTCTATGGGAATGTGGGTCCTCCTGAGGTCAAAATTCATCTCTTTTCTTTTCTACCATGGATTGTTGCTTCTACAATAGTCCTCAATCAATTTTACCTTCTCTCTGTATGTAGACTGATCATTTTGCTGTTTTGAATAAAAAAAAAAACCTTAAATTAAAGGTGAAAGTATACACTTTAAAATCATTTTCAATCATATATTGTTGTTTATTTCATAGGATAACAAACATTTTCTAATGTATTTCATTAAGGTGAGAAGAAAATCTTCTGCTGGTCTTGGTCATATTATTAAAGATGTCAGAAGGACATTAAGCCTTACAGGAGAGAGGTGTTTGGTATGCATGCATGACATAAAGGCTGGTTTGAATGAAGGTTGAAGTGGTTTTCACTTGGTGTATATTTAGTAAACTGGGTGTTTTTTGGGGTTTTTTTTTTGCTTTAGGTATCTTACCTCCTCCATGTGGCTGTCATATACATTTAGATTTACTTTTATCGATACCACAGTAAACAGTTAAATTACAGGATAACCTTGTCAATGTCCAAACATCTGGACCTGACTGTAGGTGTTAATCATGAAAAACATACACTATATGGCCAAAAATATAGGGATGCCTAAAAGTGATCCCTATATCTGAAATAGGAGGCCATGACATTGCAATAGGATGTTCAATAAGTAGATGTGAGTGTCTTGGTCAGATGTCCACATACTTTTGGTCATACAGTGTACCTACATGTACCTGGGTGTTCACAGGTAGGGATTGGAAGTACACATGGATAATCTCTATGTGGTGTTCTCCTTGAGTCCTGTGTGTGTTTTCTTTAAGTTATCCAGTTTCCTCTCACCTTCTAAAAACATGGTAGTAAGTGGATTGGAGACAAACAGAATATCATCTAGACAGAAAAAGATCTGCAGAGGAACAGAAACTTTCTCCAACAATTTTCTCAGTAAAAGATCATTCTCACTATAACCACATTTCACTGACAAACAGAAACTAATACAGATTTCATTTGTATTTATCTAATAGTTATGTTTAGTCTATCTACTTAAAGATGTCCAGTGTGACTACATTAAACAGTTTATTCTGAGAGTCTGAATGAGCAGAATGTGATATAGTCAATAAATGTAGAGCAGTGAGGCTATTTTCTTTAATATCAGTTCATTAGAAAATTATGTCACTGGTGTTAAACAACATTACTGTAGTCTTTGTTGGTCATGTACTATACAAAATGCACAGAATTAACACATTAATGAGTAAGGAAACGGAAAGGAGAATCTTCTTCTCTGTTAGTGTTGCTATCACTCTGTCCCTCTTCTCTCTCAGCTCTTTTTCATGCTTTCTCCAAAAGAGCCTGAGCTGCATCTACCAACAAAACATAAAGAAAGCCTTTCCACAGAATGGATTAATCTTGTGTAGTATATTTTTTGCTGTGTTAATCCCTCATTATTATTATTATTTTCTCAGCTACTTTCTCCAGCTGTAAATGTTATTACAAAAGTGGTTTGTTTCTGTGGTTGACCAAAAAGTTGATAAAGTGAGCCTCGTTGATTTTGTGGTTTTAGAAACTTCACATGTACCATTTACTGTTTTTGTAAAGCCTTTCAGTTACTCTGTAATACAGTGCTGCTACATTAAGAGCACAGTGATAGAGTGCAGAATCTGAGAGCTTTAGACCTCTGATAGTAAGTTCAGTAGAGTCTCTGCTTGTTTTTGTCTCTAATCGACGATCAGCAGGAGTGCTCTGGCCAGATCCTGACCTTGCGCCTTTATACAGTAAAAACTGTGGTGCGCTGTTAGGATATTGTTTGTACCAGTAAAGATAAATATATTCACTGCTTGACTCATATGAACATCTCAGAGTAACACTGTCTGTTTCATTCCTGACAATGTTGGCATCTTCATCCGCTGGTCCAATTTTATCTGCAAAAATACCTGGTGTAAGAAGAATATAAAGAAATATATCAGTGAAGTATTGAAAGCATAGAAAATCATTAAATTACTGGATTAATAGAAACATGGTTATTAATTAATGCAATTAATTAACTGACTAAATATCATTGTAACAATACGTTCTGTTGACAAACTGATGAAAATAAATGACCTGTAACTAGAGTGAGAATCAGTGGTATGTATCTCACTATGTACAGTAAGTTGTATAGTTGAGCCATTTCTGAACACAGCTCTGTGAGGATTCTGTATAATAGTGCTGTATGTGCTGAACTTTACACGTCTCTAGAAGGCCACACCCAGGAAGTGATGCTGTTGTAGTGTAACTTTTCACAGATCATCACTACACAGTATCAGTGATAAGTGACTCCGCCATCTTGTGTTCACTGAAGAGAAAAACCTTAATACACTAGCGTGTAACTTTCTCTAAACCATTGGAAGAGCTGCTTTTACAAAACTGTGAGACAAAACTGTGTGAAGGTTTTTGTACAGTGCAGCTGGATTTCCTGTCACTGTGGGCTGCAGAGCACAGTAGTATAGAGCAGAGTCTGATACAGCAGCAGAGGAGATGATCAGATCCACTTTCTTACTCGTTTTATCTTGTTTTATGGACAATCGTGGATGAGGTGGTTGAGCCTCAGTGACATGTTTACCGCTTTCATCAATCAGTAGCAGAAATTCAGGTCTTGATCCAGGTTTTTGTCGATACCAGTGGAGACTGTTAACTGATCCAGTATATGTGCAGGACAGTGAGATGTTGCTGCCTTCAGTTGAAAATACATTGGTTTGATCTGGTTTAATGCTATTGTCAGCAGCCTCTGCTATAAAAACATTACAACAATATTGTGATATTTTAATCATAAATCACACATTTCACATGGAAAATTGTGTCTTCTTAATAAGAAAAAATATTATTGTGTGCAGTGTATATGACTTACCAACATCAGCAAGAGTGAAAAACACCACGAAGAGGAACAACATTGTTTTCCTGAGTGTTTAGTTCAAACCTCTAGCTTTAGAAATGAATGCCAGTGTTACTATTTGATGTACATCTCCACCTCTAGCTCCGCCTACTTGTATTTATGTATATTCATGACAACTGTTCTGTACTGTGTACTGTTTCTATAAAGCTCGTAGAAATATTTTTGTATTAATAAAATAATGTGGTCCTAAGAAGCCAAGGATTCACTCATACTTTTTACATTTACATTTCTGGCTTTTGGCAGATGCTCTTATTCAGAGCGACGTACAAAAGTGCTTCAGTTCTCAGTCACTGAATACATTAACACTGGTTCAATAAGACACAAACTTTTACTAAAATTTGATATTTTGACATGAGTTACATCACTTGTTTTTGGGTCTCTCTCTCTCTCTCTCTCATTACTAAAATAATCGTTATGGTAATGCTAAACATTCAGGAATTGCTATAATATGCTAACTCCTTTCTTCAGTAGGTGGCTTTTGGGATTGTACTGTGTGCCAGTGGTGGTGTGCAAGCTAAAACCATCACTGGGTCACACAGTTGTGTGTCTTTTGCATATTATTACTTTTCATTTGCAGTGGTTTTTTACTTGATTTGTGTGTAGACAGTTGATTTGTTTCGTTCCCTTCCTCCATGTGTCATGTGTGCAGTAGAAGGCAGCTTATTGTTAGAACCACTAAGTAAGAAAATAAGGTTTATTTGAGAATAAAGAAGAAATAATTTTTAACCCCTTAATGCTCAGCTCTAACCAACACACAAGCTTAGAGGTAGTTAAATAGAAAAAATAAAATGTTCCTGTACTCAAGATAGCATCAGAAGTGAAAGAACAGTAAAGGTAGAGTTTCAGATGAGTTCAGTGTTTGACACAGCAGGTGCTTTTGTTTGTCACAGAAATGACAGATGAGTATTTATTCTTATTACAGTTTAGTGTTAAATGGCCAGATGTGTACAGTTGTGTAGTATGAAAGGGTCAGTGATTAATTCTTGTAGTTTGTGCTCTGCTTCACATAGCAATGTTTCCAAGTCTGTAAGCAGCTTTACTGTTTTTACCACCATGTTTGTCTCTTTACTCAACCTTTATTCTGTAGGCAAACAGCCTAGGCAAGATTCTATAGAAAATAAAAACATTTACACAATTTTGGTGAAATATGTTCATGGCTTTGAAAGTTGAGGTGTCAAAATACATTAGAAACAGAAAAAGCAGAATTCATCCACAGCAACAGCCGTCATGTTTTTCCCAGCCAGCCATTCCCATATGCTCTGAATTAATAATTTTATATATTTAGACAGCTGTGATGTCTTCATAACCCCCATATATTTCTATCTCAAATACTACTAGATTTGTCACTTTGCATTTTCTTTCTTTCCAAAGAAAACAAACATTATTAAATGGAAGAAAACAGATGTTGAAAGCAGTTGGAAACTCCACTGAATTGGCCATTGAGAAAGTCCTCTCCTATCATGGGAGAACACACACAAAATACCCATTAGAGATACATTTACTTACATGCTTGATCATGAATCACAATTTGAACGCAACAGAATTTATTAAATGATTTAGTCTTTTCTTCAAACTTTGAACATTGTGCAAAAGTGTAGAAAAAAAAAAAAACAGTGCACTAAGAAATGAGACAGTTCTAGTCAACTGTTTGAGAATAGGTTTACAAAATACAGTATGATAACACTGATAAGATAATGTCAGGTGAAGCTCAGGCCAGTCAGTGCTTTTGTGTGTAAAAGATTAGGCTTTAAAACAAAACCAAAAATATCAAATTATACACCATAGAAAATAAAGCAACAGAACTTTACATCAGACACACTTCAGTAGATAATTATTCATCAACAGAAGCAGCATGTAACTGTCACATACCAGTGGTACCAGGCGAAAGAGATCAGACCCAATTGCAGGGATAGGCATAAAACAGGGGTTTATTAAAAAATAAACAGACACTTACATGGAAACACTCAAGAGAGAAAACCAAACACAAAACCAAATCCAAAGAACAGAACAGACACACATTAAAGACGAGGACTAGCAGAAAACACAGCCACAACAACCAATATAAATAAGGGTGATAATCAAGGGAACACAAGGGACAGGTGAACAGAGGCGGGAAAAGGCGGGGCTAAAAATGTCAACACAAAACACACATGGCACAAAGAAACAAAACCCCTGCTAGAAACCCCCTAGTGGCCTAACAGGGAACTTTGCCAACCATGACAGTAACGTTCTGGAGACAGTGCCTGAAGCAGGGATCGAACTCAGATCTCTGTGACAGTTGTGATTACTCATGTGCAGTTTATCATACAAATAAGCAGGATAAATTAAAAGCACTGCTTTATTAACACAACTGAAACAAGACTTACACAGAACACTGCACAAATACAACGTGAGTAACAGA